>JABUQX010064123.1:0-40000 GCA_015478945.1 Trachelipus rathkii
GCATATTATAATATAGTATATTATTATATATATATATATATATTATATTATATATATATATATATATATATATATAAATATATATATATATATATATATATATATATTATATATATATTCTTTTTTTTTCAGAAATATTTGCTTATGTATATTTATTTTTATAATAAAAAGGTTTGGTACTTTTCTATAGATAACTTTAATTAATTAAGTTTAAATATCTTCCATTAGAAAATCATGTCAAACTAAACCAAAATCGGGAAAAAACCTCATGTACTTGAATATAATACTCACTTTCATTTGGCAATATGAAATAGTTAAAACAGTTGATGGGAAACAATCAGTTCGATCATGCACAAAAGGGTCTACCTAACTACCAAGTTACTCATGGTGTCGCAATACATCTATTGGATCTTTTAAATTAATGTGACGTTTAAAACGCTATCACTCATCCAAACATTTCTGCAATTGTTAAAATGAAAAGTGAAGCAAAAGCTGTTCAGGATAAACCTGTAATTCAAAAACTCAGACTTAAGTGGAAAACTTTTCAGTTGCCATAAACTTGTTCTTGGTCTATGTTAAGTAAAAAATTCCAATACAAATGATTATATGGTTTGTTAAAGATAGTTGACCCACTTAGTTTTCTTTGCATGACCAGGAGATTGAATTCACTGTTGTGGAGACATGGCTTACAAACTGGAAGTCCCTTTAGACTTGGGGGAAAATATTTGTAAAATAGTTCTAGGAAGAAAAAATAAACTAAAAAATAAGCTTAAAAATTGCATAAAGGGACGCTTTTTGCATTTAAAAATGGATACCTACCCATGGGCAAAGCTAAATTATTTTGTCAATAATGTGGACGAAGATAAAAAACAATATTTCTAAAAAGCGTTAGCAGTAAAAGAAAACCAAAATCACAACATTTCAGCGCAATATATCCAAGAATTTGTTACTGACATCTTAAAAGAATCCGAAATAACAAGAGACAAGTAATTAGCGTAGTTACGGATAACGCATCAAATGATCATTACCTTTGAAAATTAAATAAGGACAATGAGGGTGAGGAATAGGAAGCTGGCAAATGTGATATGTTTTATTGAATGTCAAAACGAAGAAGCAATAGTTTGTTTTCAGAATGAGCTTGATAAAACTATGAAAAGAATATGTTCCGATAACGTTAACATGCACACATGAGATGTGGAGTTCATACTTTTACAGTTCAGTGCGTGATGGTCTCCACAATACTCATAGAGCAAATCTTTTAAGCAGGGCGAGACAAATAGCAAAAAGCAGCACGTACCCCAAATAATGGAAGTTCTAAAGAATCAAGCTGCAAAAAAGTGGCAATCTTAGGTCAAGACAAGTTGGGAAGTACATGTCTTATGCGCTAAAGGCTTCTGCAACTAAAAGATTATGGAAGTATTAGGAAGGCTGCCGGTACTTCTGAACTTTCCTCTTCCGACATCAGTGGGAACAAATCAAACCCTCGAAGAATTATGAAAACACCCATACTTTACACAAAAAAACATTCAATAGAAGACTTGACTGCAGGAAATTTTTTATAGAGAACGGATTTATCTAAAATGACAAAAAATTCCATGAAAGAAGGGAAGAATGTTAACTGAAAAAAAACTTTTTGGCAATCTTTCTTTAGAATCTTTCTCAGAACTGAAGATGCTGAATTTTAAAGCTAGGAGTGTGTTTGTGAACTAGGACTTTAAAATGAATAACGCAATCGAACAGAAACTGAGGTCGAACAGATTTTTGTAGAATTTTGTCAGATGGAGATGAAGAAGTCCAGACTGAAAATGGAAATGGGAAAAATTGGAGCATGCCAGGAAAGCGATTGAAAAAACTAAAAAAGACAATCTACTAAGTAAAAGACATTCAACCTAAAATATCTCTAAAATATTAAATGTAGAATTCCATAAGTCATTAGATGGAATAATGAAATCGACCGGAAAATCAAAGTAACAGTTAAAGAGGCACATCAATTGCTATCCTAAAATTTTGCAAGATGCGCTTGCACAATTACAGCTTTGCCTCCTATTCAAGGTGAATGTTGAGACCTTATTTTCTTGCTTTAAAAAATAAATAAAATCGGATCTAAGGGACATCGTTAAAAGAGGATTTTATTAATGAATTTATTTTTAAGAAACAATGGTTTTGAATAAATTTTATTTCATATGGTCGGGCTGTTCAAAGAAAAATATATTAAAATTAAGGAAGAAAGTGAATTATATATTATATATATATATATATATTATATTATATAATATTATATATATATATATATATATTATATTATATATATATATATATATATTATACTATATGACCATTTATAAGCAGTTGGATCCATGATTGGTATGAGGTTAGGTAATTTAGGTTGTGTAGGTGAGGTTAGGTTAGGTTTCCAAAAAATTTATGTATTTACCCTAAAATTATTAAATAACGATACATTAATTATTGGTTTTCGCTCCTGTCAACATCTTATAAATAGCCTATATTATATATATAATATATATATATATATATAATACTATATATATATTATATATATTAATATATAATATATATATATATATATTATAATATATATAATATATATATATATATATATATATATAGTATAATTATGTTATATATGTTCAGGCTCATACTTCAACGAGGAATTATTTTAAACTTTAGGATGATCTAAAATATGATTTTATGCTATTTAGAAAAAAAATAATTAAATTATTACGTAACTGTACAGGCAGTTCATCGTTCAAAGAGGAATATATATTAAAATTTAGGAAGAAAGTGAATGATTCCTTTTCTGTATTTCTTAAAATTTTTATTTTCTATAAAATATTTTCTAAGTTTTAAATTCTAAGTTAATAATAAAGATGTCATTAACAAACATTTAATTTCATCATACCCTCAAAATTTTGTATCAGAATTAACATGACTGTAAATGGAGAAGGAATTATAACTAGGGGTCGGAGCCGGAGCCGGAGCCGGAGTCGGAGCCGAACAATTTTAAAATGCCGGAGCCGGTAATTTAAAATGCTGGAGCCGGAGCCGGAGTCGGAGGCGGGTAATTTTAAAATGCTTGAGCCGGAGCCGGAGTCGAGCGGGTAATTTTAAAATGCTGGAGCCGGAGCCGGAGCCGGAGCCGGAGCCGGAAAAAAATTTGCCGGCTCCGCAGCCCTGTTAATAATCGTTAGCAGTAAGAGATACCAAATCTCAACATTTCAGCTAATATATCCAAGAACTTGTAATTGAAGTTTTAAAGGAATTCCAAATAATAAGAGGCAAGTATCTAGCTTAGTTACGGATAGCGCATCAAACATGATCAGTACGATTGAAAAATTAAATAAGGACAATGAGAATGAGGAACAGGAAGCTGGTAAATGTGATATTGATTTTATTGAATGTCAAAATGAAGAAGTAATAGTTGTTTTCAGAATGAACTTGATAAAACTTTGATAAGACTATGTTTCCGATGACATTAACATTCACACATTGAGGTGTGGAGTCATACTTTAGTTAGCAGCGCGTGATGTCTCCGCAATACTTAATGCAGTAAATGCTTATAAGCAAGTGCGAGAACAAACAGCAAAAGCAACGCGAATCCCAATATTAATGGAAGTTCTAAAGCGTCATGCTGGAAAAGTTTCAATCTTAGATCAAGAGACAATATGGAGAAGTACATGTCTTATTGCTCGAAAGGCTTTTGCAACTAAATGACCATATTAGTATGATGCTTGCCGGTGCTCTTGAACTTTCTCTCTCCGATAGTTAGTGGGAACAAATCGAAACACTCAAAAAATATTCAATCAGAAGTCTTGACTGCAGAAATTTTTTTTTTATGTAGAGAATGGATTTTATCAAATGACATAAATTCAATAGAAAGAAGGGAAAGAATGTTAACTGAAAACAAAATATTTTTGTCGGCCATCTTTGTTGGTCCACAGTTCAGTGTCTTCCTCAGAACTGAAGATCTGATATTAAAAGCTAGGAATGTTCTTTGTGAACTAGGACTTAAGATGAATAATACTATCGAGAAATCTGGGTCGGAGTCAGATAGTTCAGCAGTTTCAGGAATCCTCCCTTGTGGTATCTTGTCATATGAAGAGGTAAAATTTGAGAATGCAGAAAAGCGACTGAAAAAAGACAATCTACCAGTAAAAAGACCTTTAACCTAAAAATCCTCTAGAAATATACAATTTAGAATTCCACAAGGACATTAGATAAAATAATAAAAATTGCAACCGGAAATCAAAATTAACAGTTAATTAAAGAGGATTTCCCTACTGTCCTAAAATTTTTCAAGATGTGGCTTACACAATTACAGCTTTTCCCTCCTAGCAAATTGAATATTAGAGCTTATTTTCTGTTTAACAGTAATAAAATTGGATCTTAGGGGATCGATTAAAGGAGGATTTTATTGAAGAAGTTTTATTTTTAAGAAAATTGTTTTGGATAAATTTATGGTGCAATGCTAGGCAGTTCAAAAAGAAATTATATTTAAAATTTAGGGAGGAAAGTGAATTATAATATTTTTTTAAATAAAATGTTTTTAATAAAATTATATTACATACGTTCAAAGAGGAAATATTTTAAACTTTAAGGTGAAACTGAAATATAATTTTTCCGTTTTTAAAAAAAAATGAAAAAAAAACTTTTTAGTAAAAGTTTAGTAAATGTACAGGCAGTTCATCGTTCGAAGAGGAATTGTATTAAAATTTAGGAAGAAAGTGAATTATTCTTTTTCTGTATTTCTTAAAATTCGTATTTACTATAAAATATTTTCCAAGTTTTTAATTCTAAGTTAATAAAGATGTCATTAACAAACATTCAATTTCATCAAACCATAAAAATTTTGTAACAGAGAATTAATGATTTCATATTTGTAAATGGAAAAGGAATTATAACTAGAGGTCGGAGCCGGAGTCGGAGCCGGAGCCGGAGCCGGACCGGAGCAGGATCTTATAATTGCCGCGAGCCGGAGTCGGAGCCGAGCAACTTTAAAATGCTGGAGGCGGAGCCGGAGTCGGAGCCGGGTAATTTTAAAATGCTGGAGCCGGAGTCGGAGCCGGAAAAAAAATTTGCCGGCTCCGCAGCCCTGCGCAGAGGTCGTACATAATGCAAGTGACTCTCTCTTAAACAGTACAAAGTCTGGTAGTAAATAACAATGACACGAAATATTGAGAGATTCTCTTTTATTTTTACATCCGAATTTTATGCAGCATTTAAAGTCCCCAAAAGGATAATTATTAATTCTGAAATTTATTTTTCATGTCCATTTCAGTGAGGCAGTTTCCCTGCAATGAAAATCAGATTCGTGCTTTCAAAACATAAATTTTGAATGCAAGGTAGACTAGCAATTATCAAAGCTTTAGATATGAAATCATAAAAGAAGAGACTTCACATCATTTGAGTTACCGACCCACTCAAGATCACCTTTTTTATGCTGTACTCAAAGGTGAGGTATTTCATTATGCCATTTATATGATTTTGTTACAAATATATTTCAACTCAAATTATTCACGCACAACCCCCTTATTTTTAATTTTTTTATATATATTTATTTATTTATTTATTCATGTTCTTGTTTATTCTTTGTTCTCTAGTTTGTTAGTTATTTTATCAACAAATGAAATATTGTTCTATGATTGTTTCATTATTCAATTTATATCAATATTTGCTGTACGAAATTCTCATTTATACTTACGTTTTACGGTAGTTTTAGTGCACTTGATACTCGTATACCATCCCTTTTTGATCACCTATCCAACCATTTAGGTCGCTCAACACCAATCAAGTCTTGTAAGCCTGCCTTTAGCTCACTCTCTCATTGCGAAGCATCATTTTCCATGTTATCTCACAAGAAAGACTAGTGCGCACACTCTGCGTTTCGACATTACCCTCAGGCTGAAATGGACAGATTGTCCACAACCACAGGAGCCATATGACCTTTTCCAAACCACTTATAAGATTTAAAGCCTATATTAGTGAATTCTAGGTGACGTCAACACGAACAACCTAATACAAAAGTCTACACAATAGCCACTCCAAGCAATATTTTGATAGAGAACTTCAAACCGGCTTTTTCGGAGTTTTTCTCTTAATATGTTAATCCTAATAAAAAAAGTTATACCAAAAGTTATAACTACGATCAAAGAATATATGACAACTCTTATTCTCTCGCCTCGTGTCTTCATTGCTCTTCTACCACTATCTCATACACGTTACACTAATATTCTACCACCACACCAGCTCAATTTCCCCAGATTTCCAATATCATTCTTTGTACTCCAATAGATCACAGACGAGGCATGAGATCCTAAATACTGCTCTAGTGTCATATAAGGGATCTAATCAAATCACCTTACCTCATACAACACATACTTCATCATATCTACAATTTATAATTTCCTACTAGCAATAAATCCAATAGGCGATACAACTCACATATCGTAATATTTATCATGACAATTGTATGCCAGAAATATAAGGAGTTAGTTGACCGTGTCCTGCTTTTGACCTCGGCGAATCACGACCCCTCTCCGAGGCAGTACCTTAGACAAGTAAGTGTCTATAGTTCATCTCCTATGCAAAGAGTGACCTGAAATATTGTGTGTTTATAGTGATTCTCTAGTCAAACCCTAAACATGAACCTCCTGTCTCCCATAGAGTTCGCGCTGCTCTCGAAGTATCGCAGACGAGTCTATTGTAGGGCATAGCTGTTACTCAGAACAATGTCTCAACCCCAATAGGGAATAAAGCGTACGCGATATAAAGATGTATGTCTTTAGTAAGATGATAAGCTCTTAGGATTATGAAAGCTGCAAAGTTGTGAAGTTAATAAGCATTTATGTATTATGATATATATGTGGATAAAATAATTTGGTGGGATCTGTAAAGATGTTTTACTTGAAGAGGATGATAGTTAGATGTTAATGAACTAGAAAGAAACTAAGAAAGGCATATCATAGGGCTAACTGAGTCAATACTTACCATATAGGCAAATTAATATAGAAATTAGATAAATTTCATCAGATTAGCGAGTGTAGCGTAAGCAACTCTATATATTATAATCTATTCTATACTATCTATACTTATAAGGCTTAATCATATTCTATCTATTCTAATCTTTATTCTATCTATCTATCTATCTATCTTCTAATCATATAAACTATCTATCTATCTTATATCTATCTATCTATCTATCTTATATTTCTTATCTATCATTTATATGTAATATTTAATATTATAATAGATAAATATATATTACTATATATAATTATATTGTATATATAATAGTTATATAAATATATTATATATATATATATTATAATATACTATATATGAGTATATAATATTATAATAATATATATATATATTATTTATATATATATATTATATATATAATAAATTATATAGAAAAATATAATAATATATTATATTATATATATAATATAGTATATATATATAATAAATTAATTAATATATATATATATATATAGTAATAATTATATATATATATATATAATATATATATATATAATATATATAATATATATATATTATAATATATATATATTATATATAATATATTAATATATATATAATATAATATTATAAATTAATATATATATTAAAATAAATTATATATATAATGATAATATAATATATATATAATTATATATTATATATATATATATATATTATATATATAATGTATGATAATTATAATATATATATATTAATATTAATTCATATAATATATATATATGATAATAGTATAATTATTAATTATAATATATATTTATTAATTATGTTTCAACTATAGTATGTATTAGTATATATATATATATACTTTATGTATTTATATATATAATAATATAAAACTTATTCCCTCATTGAGGCTTCAAACCATTTTCATCATAGATTGACTCTTGAAATTATATATATTATATTATAATATATATATATATATATATGTATATATATTAATATATTATATAATTATATATATTATATAAATTAATATATATTATATATATATATATATTATAATAATATAATATATATAATATTTAATATTATATATATATTATATAAAATATATATTTTATATATAATTAATTATATATATAATATAATATATTATATATATAAATATTTTATATATATATATTATTATATTATATATATTAATATATATATATTAATAATATTATATATAATAAATATATATATATATATGAATATATATATATATTAATATATAATATATATATTAAATATATATATTTAATATATATATATTATATATAATATATATTATATAATAAATTATATATATATATATTATATTAATATATGTTGCTTTATTAATATATATTTATATAATATATAATACTTATATATTATTATTACATATATATAATTATATATTTATTTTATATATAATATATATTAATATATATTATTATATATTATATATTAAGTATATATATTTTTATTATAGATTATATATTATATATATAATAATATATATTATATTATATATAGTGTTTTTATATAATAATATATTATATATATATATAATTAATATATATAATATATATATATAATATATATATTTATTATAATATATATAATAATATATATATATTATATTAATATTATATTATATATTATAATATATATATATATAATATAATATATAATATAATATTAATATATTTATATATATATATTAATAGTAATTTATATATTTAATATTATATATATATATATATATTATACTATATAATATATATATATATAATATTATATTAAATTATAATATATATACATAATTAAAAATTTAATATATATATAAAATTATATATATATTATATATTAATTATATATAATAATATTATTATAGTAATTAATATATATATATAATATTAATTATATAAATAATATATATATATATATATATATATATTAATATAATATATATATATATATATAATATATATATTAATTAATAATTATTATGATAATTATTAATTATTATTTAATAATATATATATATTAATATATATATTATATTATTATATATGTAATATAATATATGATCATATAATATATTAATATATATTATAATATATATATATATATATATATATTAATATATTATATATTAATATATAATAATATATTATATATATAAAATAATTAAATATATATATATAATAAATAATAATATATATATTTATTATATTATATATATAATATATATAATATACATATAATATATATATTATATATATTATAATATTTATATATAAATATATATATTATTATAACGTATTAAAGTGACATATATATATATACCTTCTCATATATATATATATAAATAGAGATAATATATATATATATATATATTATATTATATATTATATATAATAATAATTAAATAATATATAATAAAGAAAATATATGATATATATATTAATATTACTTTTATCGGTCATTCATAGCTAAGAGCGGCAAAATAATGGGAGTTCTATACTAGTAAATTTATTATAGTTATATAAAACTTTAATTACGATTTTGCCATATAATATATTGTGCAATATTATAATATATTATTTATTTATGTAATTATTATTAATATATATTATTAATAAAAATTATTATTATTATTATAGTAGTAGTAGTAGTAGTAGTAGTAGTAGTAGTAGTAGTAGTAGTAAAGTTATTGTAAGATGACATATAAACTACAGATGTTTTGAGCCTAGATATTTTGCAGTTTATTTACTTAGGCTGCAATCAGAACTGTACTTTGTAATTCTAAGCTAAATAATACATTGAATCAATGTTAAAGCAGCAACTAAATCTAAATGACTGTGTGAGAACGAACACCTTAAGAATTGCAATTAATTTTAATAATTTATAATAAAAAAAATTATTCAATGAAGAAGGTAAAATTATTTTTTAGTATTTTCTACAATTTAACAGTTTTGGGTTAATATACGCGGCGGGAAGAAAAAAAACTAAAGAATATAAAATGGTTGAAAATGGATAAAAATTAGGAAGAAGATAAGGTAGATAGAAATTAGGAAGAAGATAAGGTAGATAGAATTTAGGAAAAATATAAGGAAAACAGAAATTAGGAAGAATATAAGGTAGAGTAAAAAAAAAGACTAACAAATTGCAAAACTATTTTGCTTTCGATGATGAGGCTATTTCGATATTTATTTATTTTTCCATCTATTCCTACATGAAACTTTTGACTTAATTTCCACTTTCGTCAATATTCGTTATTAGTATATAGGAATCAATTTCATATCACCATTCAAAAATTTAAAAACTAAAAGTAAAAAACCTCCTTGAAATGATCCCAAGCTTTCGTAAACTCACGTGGAAAATTATCAAAGGATATGTAACTATTTTAAGAACGAAGTCAAAATTTTAAAATTGTATATAATATATAAATACAATTAATTACATAATAATATTAACATTGATAAGTAATTAATAATATAATTTATGAATATAATACGAAAATTAAATATAGTGAGAAGTGTTAGAATAATTTATAGATTTCAGTAAGGTTCTCCAAACTATATTTTATGTATATCTCTAGGTGGTACCACTTGCTATTGATTTTTTAGGTTTGGAGTTATAATAAGGACCCCTGCTTATACCTGAGATAATGATTTTTTGCTAATTAAACTTAATTTTAAGCATATATTATATATATATTATATAATAAGTGTATATTATATTTAAGTATATTATATAATATATATATATATTATATATATATATATATATATATATATATATATATATAATATATTAAGGTATATATATATATAATTTATAATATATATATATATATATTATTATATAATATATATATTATATTATTAATTATATATATATAATATAGTGTATTATATATATATTATATATATATATATAATCTAATAGTACTATAATATACATATATATATTAATATAATATTTATATTATAATATATATTATATTTATATATATATATTATATTATATATAAATATAATATATAATTTATATTAAATTATAATCTTTATATTATTATATTAATAAAAAATAATTTATATTATATATATGCAAAGTTTAATATACATGACTAATGTGAAATATCCCTCTGTCCCCTCACTTGATACAAATTTGAACATTTATTTTTTCAACTTATATTATAAATATAAACCCTGCTAAATATATATGGCTAATATCAAAAATCGTAAGCCATATTTATCACAATCATAAAAAAAAACTTCGAGTCATGATCGCTTCCTAATTAAAACTTTTTGTCTAAAATACGTGAAAAGTTAAGTAAACAATGAATAAATTATTAATATAAAAAAAAATATAATATTTAACTATCATTTTTCTCTCTGCAAACCAGGTCCAAGAGACTAATTGAACGGTGATTCTGAATTATTATAGTGTTTTTAATAGCTAACATAAATTGGCATACTGTACACCAGTTTATTTTTTAAAATATAATTTTTTCTATAACACTTTCCTTTTCAAATTCAGGAAACAAATGAACGTATTTGTCTCTCACATTCGTATTTATTGACTGTTAACGAATATTGAAGCAAAGTCTGGTAGCAAGTACAGTAAAGTCTTATCTGCATCATAATCTTTCGCTGAATAGCTCTTGTTAGACAAGAAATATATGGTAACAAGAATTTCTAAATGCTGTGTATGCGTGTAACAATGATTAATATACTGGTAAAATCTATTATTGTGCAAAGTTTTACAAGTCATAATAGTCGAATGACTACATAATCTAATCACATAATATTTTTATATAAAAAATACACTAATTTAATTTATAATTTAAATTTATATTAATGCATTAAATGAAAGTATAGGTGGATAACGAATAATATTTATTCCCCCCACTTAATCCGGTAGGTATTTATATTCTTTATTATGAAAATCACCCCATATACATCTCTATTGAACCTTAACCCAATTATTTTGGTATAGCTTTTAATGTGACCCTATTTGCAGGTATTGTTATATAACCCTAGGGTAGTTACCGATTATAATAGAAATAATTACTATACTTTTGGAGAAAATCACTGATATTAATTAGATGATCTTTTTTCTCATATCTTTTCTTCTTAAAGTGTATAAAAAATGTTAGGTTATCGGACATGCGTTTAAATATATTTATATTAATTGATCCGATCTTATGTAATTTTCTTATAAGAAGGGATTCCGCCAGCCTAAGATCAGAAAATTCCCTATTTATTATTATTTAAAATAATTTTAATTAGTTAATTATTATATATTAATTGAATTTATGTGCAATTATTTTATGTTTATATCATTAGTATTATGGATTGATTATCTTTAACTTTGGTTGTACTTGTGCTCTATGCAACTATAACAGTACTTGATCCAGAAATTAATGTATTCAGTTGATTAATAACTCACAAAGTATAATAGTACGGCCAGTATATACATCCATTTTATACTCATTTGCAATTTTTTTTCTATACAGTTTTCTATTTTGGAAGGTTTTTAATTAAGAAATAAATAGGGAAATTTATAAAGTTCAGAGAAAAAGTACGTTAAATCACCATTATCACAATATATATTTGTAGTGTTGAAGTTCTAAATAATAATTTTAATTTCTTTACTATTTTTTATTATCTTTTATTTAAATTATTCCGATACAAATATTTAAGTAACATTTTTACAATAAATGCTTTTGTTTACAGTCTTTTTAAAACTAATTTTATAGGTTCATAAAGGTTATGTTTGATAATATATAAAGTAAACATAAAAATTATAATTGAAATGAGCTTTAAAAATAAAAAAATTTTATAGGGTTAAAATGAAATTACAATAATATATTGTTAAAATATGTTTTATTAAAAAAGTAAATAATTACAATAGATAATATTATAATATAAGAAATATATTATTAATAGAATAAATATACAAATAAATTAATATATATAATATATATAGATTTACATTTTACATATATATATATATATATTAGTATATAATAAGAAAATAATATCTAAATATTTTATAATTATAATATATAGTATATATATATTTATATATTTATTAATATTATAGTGTAAGAAGTGTATGAATCTAACCACTTGGTACTTGGTAGATAGTAATTATTATAGTGTAGTGGTCCCTTGGCGTGATCGTTATATTAATTTAACTATTTATAAGGTAGGGGGATGTGCACATATGTAATAGTATTAATGAGGTTTATTTAATACATAACACTTTATAAATTATATATATATAATATATTATATATTTATAGTAAACTTTAATATAATATATATATATTATATTTAATATTTAATAAATTATAAATAATTAAAAATATATAATATATATTATATATATATATATTATAATTATATATATATAATATATATATAATTATATAATATATATTAATATATTATTATATATATATTATATTATATACCAAAGATAAATAAGTTATAAACTTGAATTCAGAAACACAAATCTAATTACATTGACCATTATAAAATAATATAAATTAATATTCCGTATAATATTGATTTTATTATTTCAATATATGTTTCGAATTGAGATCTGAAAAAATTTATAGTATGACTGATGAAAGACGTGCATTTCCTGAGGGTTTTGAAAAAAGAAATTTCAATGTGAGTATTCTGTTTCAGAGAAATTATGAACATAACCAAAAAAACAAATTAGCGTTAACAGATAGATAATTAATCAACAATGGTATGAATATAATTTTGAGTAACACCACTTAAAGTATTTTATGCACGAGCGCTTTCGTCTGGGACGTTCCCAGACCTTTTTCAAGTGGGGAAAGAGCTTCAGCAATAAAAAGGGCGTTGACTAATGAATTGATGATATTAAATATGTTATAAATGGTATAGGTGGTTTGTTAGTTTATTTTGTGAGTGCTTTTAAATCGTGGTTGAAAATATTGTGTCATGAGGGATAGAGAGATTAGAATTTGAGTGTAGTCAAATTTAAATTCGCCTAATTATTTATTGTAGTTTTTATTTTTTTATATTAAATTAATATATTATATAATTAGATTGTCATAGTTATTCTTTTTATGTATATATATATATATTAATTATTATATATTTTTGAGTTATACTAATTTAGGATAAGATTGAGTAAACACACAACCACCACATCAGCCAATTATTGTTTATTAAATAATATAATTACGGCTATTTTGTGTATGTGTAATTATGTATAGGTAGCACTGATTGTGGGTCGAGGGGAATTAGTTATGTATTGTTATCATTTCATTTTAATCATGTTTGATTTATATTAGGTGCGGCGTTGTCAAAATTCGTCTGTAGGATTTTAACTACTCTAATATAGACGGTAATATAGACCATTATAAGTATAATGGCAGGTGGAAATTCGGTATAAATTTACCTATTGGTGTTTTAGAGTATAGGTTATTACTTTGTTTAGAGGTGGATGTGATTTGAATATTAGTGATTTAAGTTAGAAGCGCATGTATTTTGGGAGAATAGTTGATTAAGGATTGAGAGAGGTTAGGTTGATTTCAATGTTTATTGTGAATAAAGTTCGAAAGCCAGGTGGGAGTGAAAAGTTTTATAGGTGTGTATATTATTGGTTATATTATTGAGTTTGGTAATATTTTGTTTCGCTAATTTTAATAACAGGACTAATGAAGTATATTATATGAGTGATATGAGGGCATTAAAGTTTAGTGAACTATAGTATTTATAATAGTGATGTTCAGACCAGTTATACGCAACCGACACACAGAGAGAGGAGGTATATATATATATATATATATAATATATATAATATATATATATAAATATATATATATATAATATATTATATATAAATATATTATTATGTGTTGTGTTGTATGGTAATGTATAAATTATATAATATTGTGGGAGGTACATATGCTGATAAAAGAAGCAACTATTATACTTGTGATTGGTATAGATGGGCGATATACAGGTAGCGATTTTGTGTTTTTGCTTAATGGGCGGTATTTATAATACCAATGGATGTTGAATGGAGGAAAGGTAGTGAGAGGTGTAGTAAAGGTTTTTATATTATAGACGAGATTATATTTTATATATGTAGTCTGAGTTACTTATCATAGTACTTACCAATATCAGAAAAAGGACCCAGGGACTAAGTTATCAAGTAATGCTTTCAAAATTATCCTCTTCATTCCATCCCACTACCCAATCTCATAATTATCCAATTGTAATATGATTAATAGGATATAAAGCTCTACTTTTCTCCTATATTTAATCGATAATTATCAATTGACTGCTCGCAATGACATCCAGGCACTTTCTCCCTCTCTACTAAAAACATTCCCCCCAGATTACTTGTATTTCTCATACGTTATTTAGTACCACATCTATTTACCACCTCCATCACAACTCTCATCTCCTTATCCTCTTTATATCTACTTAATATATATATTTACTATATATAACTATATTTTTGTATTATTTATTCCATTACTGTTATTCAACCATGCACAGGACTTACCAACCTATAAGTATCCTCACCTCCTGCCTATCAATAACTTGCTCCCTTTATATACTACATCCAATAATATTGAGCCACAATTATCAGAATTGGTGACATATACACTTCCCTGTAACTTAACCTATACAGCTCCTCATGATCCTAATTAACCAATTTCTCGTTTTTACATATCCATATTTTACTACATTACATTATTTTATTTACATAACCTTACCAAAGCCTTTTTCATTATAATTTAAGCACATACCCACTTCGTAATTCTCTCATCATAAAACCTACAAACAATTTATTCGACTAGGCACCAAATCGAATGCTAACACTTGATATCCTCAGAGTGACACATTACAATCAATCAACATGCATTGTAATGTATAGCTTAACTTTTGTTGGTTCCATTGTTACTTTCGGTTATTAATATGATACTCAGGTAAAGCGAACGTTGAAAATAGATCTGTTGAGTGCGTTCTATTCACCCTAGTACTCACATATACTGACTCCTCCGCTAAGTCTGTAGGTTCTACACAATTAGCCCTCAACTCTCTTTCAATTGTACCCTTCGTATATTTTGCTCAGATTGCGTCAATATAAACGAAAACCTCTGTTATTATATTGCATTCATACCAACGTCTCCCTTTCTTAATATATATATAAATAAATATGATATTATAATTTATGGTTTTTCTATCCGAGTCTCGGTGTCGTCTGAACCTCGACGTTTGCCGTCTTTCCACCAACTCACATGCTTCTTTCACACCCTCTACCCCCCTCTTTTATAAAATTTCATGGACAATCCATCCTCTCCTGGTAGAGCTCCTTCCATTATTATCATTATTCTTAAAAGCCTCTTTAATCCCATACTCTTCTCTTATAGGTTTAAATATATCCCTCTGCTTCCTTCTCTTGTTTCACTTTACTCCTTCCCTCCATACCTCCTGCACCCTGATTACCCTCCTATTCAACCCAGAAGTCTCTTCCAAATATTCTGTCCATCTTAACTTTATTTATATCTCCTAGGTTTTAATTATAATACACCTCTCCACTGTCTAATCCATTTATTGCTCTGCACTTTATTAATTTGCTTTACGATCCCCAGATTATAAGTCTTTGCTAATCGGAAGATTTTCTTTCTTCCTCCCCTCACGTCCTCCCTCAGCTCCTCCGCTACAATTTTTGCTGCCTCCCTCTCTATCCTCCAAGACCTCTTTTCACACTCTCCGCCGTGTTTCTGGCCACCACGTACAGAGCTCTTGAATGAGCCGTTCTGTCTCTTAGCCAGTCTCTCATTTTACTGTCTTTCCTCATACTACATGCTCTCTAACCTCTACCTATCATTTATTATCCACCATCGTTGTAGTCGTCATTTATTATGTATACGTTCTACATAACCTATAATCAATAACTTCTTCTTCCGGCCCTTCCGATATACTACCACATTATATACCCTGGAATAGAAAATTTATGTCATTTATTTTTTTTTTTAATACCATACTATTCAATCACGCATTCATCATCAATGTAACATTCCCATATTCCTTGATTATTTCATTATTCTTTGCCTCTTTTCCTGCTCTTCTGTACCACCATGTTTTATACGCTCCCCTTCTCCCCCGGCCTGCAGCCTCTCCGCCTTCTTCTTAAATCCGTTCAAAACACCGAATCAATCTGTGATACAGAGTCCATAGACACTCTTGATAACACTTTTACATTTTGTACTATTCCTCTAACTGATGTAATGATATAATCTATGATCGATTTCTGGTCAAATTTGTCTGTTGTACTATTCCATATGTATCTTGTAAACTTGTGTGAGTCTCTTTGCTTGAAAAAAACTGTTCATGATTTTCATATCTTTTCTCAAACAGCAATATATCAAGGTCTCTCCCTCCACGTTCCTGACCTCCTCTAAATACTCATCAGTCAAAAAACCTAATTTATATTCTATACTTATCAATACCATTCATAACTATATACACACTCATTCACTAATCTATAACCATACTATAAAAATCAATAAGTTGCCATATGGTATTAGTACAGTTTATCGAAGTTGTATTTACCTACTTCATCAACTCTTCACTACAACATCCATTTTACATCAGTTATGTAAAATGACATTATCCCTATTCCATTTAATTCTATGTCAGATTCTACTACTTAACTCTCATTCTCTTAAAACATATTCGTTACTTCCTTCAGAAGAACGCTTACCCAATTTCCTTCTAACTGTTACATTTAACTACTAGCACATATTGATCTCTACCTAGCGTTTGCAATCTTTTTTAGTCTTTATCCTTTTCCTCCTTATATAATTATGCCATAACACCTTTCTTTTGATTACATTTATTGGCTATTTAGTACATTTTCAACCATAGCCTTTTATTTTTTATTTTATATTTTTTTTTTTTTTATATACTTATTATAACCACTTTGCTCATCATCCATGATTTTCATTATCCAATTCTAATCACTCAACTTATATCACTGTTTAAACATTACTAATTTCACTATCTTATAGCTTACTAATCCATCGATACCTTTACTTGCACTTTTAACAAACATCATTTTACAGAACAGGTACGTATTCAGTAATTTGTAATCAGATTTATTTATCTGGTTCACAATACAACTTATGATTTATTTTGCTCACATAGACTCACTCATTTTTAAATATACTTTTCCTTATTACCTTGTTTTCTTAACTTATCTTCTAATATTCTTTCCACTTCTTTCCTTATCACCTTCCTTCTCCATTCCTAATATATATAATACCCCTATATTTAAAGGGTAATTTATAACATTAAAACAACGATAATGATCCGATATTATTACTTATTAACTTTTACTACTACTTGAGCCTTTGCAGTAGAAAATAAGATGAGAGATATATGACTCTATAAAAATACAAAGAATAGTAATTAGTAAGGTTGGGCCCTGAAATGATAGCATTTATCACATGATCTCACCATTTTCTGAAGAGATCTTGGAGGTTTGTGCGGCTAATTGAAAAAAACATGAACTCACTCTATTACCAACTACATAAAAGCGAGATATACTAGATGTATGTTATATTACTGTTAAAAAATGTATCATTCAAAATAATACAATGCATTATCACTATGTTAAATACTTACTTCTACCAACGAATGGTCAACGATACTCAATAAGAATTGTTGTCTCTGTAACCTAGTCCTCATGACTCCAGTACTGAAAGACTTCAAAAATTCTAATATTTTATTTTTTGTGTATGTAGAGGAGAGCAGAGAGTTATGATGAGAGTAAACAGGGCGTAGCTGTATGAGGCATAAGAGAAAAAATTAATCTTATATTCAGACAGAAAATAGAGTTCGTGGAGGAGACTTAGATATAAGAAGTCCGTGTTAGTTAAGAGAAAGAAAGATGTCAGTTTCATTGGGTGTCGAACACGGATTTTACTAGGGATCATAGTTTTTATTTTTTATTTATTTTATTTTTTTTTATTAAAAAAAGGTTTAATATGCTCTTGATACTCTATCAATTGTAGAATTATTTATATCCTTACTAAGTTTACATGTAAAATTGATTCACAGAATGAACTTCTTGATACATATAATAATATTATACTAAATCGTTTTCTCTGACGATTTAGAGATAATAAATATGTGGATGACTCTATAAATTTGTCGCGAATAAATGGAAAGAAACTTTGTTAATTTATAATTATATATAATACATTATTTTAGAATAATATACAAAAATATAAGTTTTATTTTTTTAATATGTCTAAATTGTTTTCAAGCGAGTATTGAAAAGTTTATATGTGGCAAGCTTCTATGAGGGAAATTGATACTTATAGTCACTCGCTCTCTCACACACTCTCACACTCTCTAATTTACTAATAGAATAATATATATATATATATAATATACTATATAACTACTATATAATATTATTTAATATAAGTAAAATTATTATTTTATATGATAAATATCACTCAGTAATTTTGTATCAGATAAAAAATATGTAAACATGATTCATAATATTATTTATATATGTTAATATATATATACTTTATAATATATAATATATATATAATATATTAATTATTATTCTTTATTTTCTTTTCTTTATTCTAAACTTCTATATTTATTACCCAAGTGAGTATAATGGGTAGTAGGTGTACGTTGAACTGAAGCATACGGAAAAGCAATCAGTAGAAGATAACATGACAAAAGTCGAAAAGAAAGCCCAGCCTTAACCGCCCCCTCAGTAATATATATATATATATATAGTAATAAAACATTAATTAGTGAAAACTCGTCACGGTCAGAATAAATCCATAAAAAATAGTAAATAATAAACATAAAGCTTCATGGGACTAAGCGTGAACGGACCCCTCAACATGGTAAAGTAATACGTCATCGTTAAAGTGGTTTCATTACTACTTGGTCTCAAGGTGGGCCACTAAACCATAATCCACTCACTCACTAGCCCTCACATATCCCTCACGACCATTCACTATCCTGTATTAATATAATATACATTTCTATCTCGCCTCATACCAAACTCACAATTTCTTTCCTTTCAAACATTCGTTTTACTGACTCAATCCACTTTTTTTCTTTCGGTCTCAACTCCAGCTTGTCGTATCCACACAGTACACTTACCACTATGCACACGCTTAACCAACCAACTAACTATTATCATGTATAACTCCTACAACACCTTTAATAGATTCTCAACCTAATATATCAACAAAATATACATATCACTCAAAATATTAAACAATATACATCATCAATAACGACGTCAACTTCGTTCTCGCAATCTCACTCTAATGAAGTAATTAAAGTATCCTCATGACAACGATCAGATGGTAGGATAGAGTTGATGAGTGCAATAACGAATGTTTTATAAGAAATTCAACAATGCGTTTGAGATTTTCATCAGATGAGCAGATACGACTTGTGAAATTCCATATGGCATTATACGTTTATTGAACTAATTAAGATTACAAAGCAAAAATTTTCACTCTGCAGTTTCTCACAGAGATGGTTAAAGTTGGCATTGGTTGGAAATGTGAAGAAATGCAGAAATACAAGTTTGAAATAGTTCAAGAAAAACAAAGAAGAGCAAACGTTACTTCAAACCACTACCTACTTTTCAAACCAACCTACTTTATTCAAGTAGTGATGATGATCATCATCATCAGCTTGTAGGCATCGAAAATCGGGGACGAATATGTCAAGAGAAGCGTATTCCCCCGGAATGCGATCCTCTTTTTATGGCGGAGGATATATGAGGAAACGTATTCTGATCTTTCACAATAATCAAACTTACCTTCCTTGTCCTCCAATAAGTGTTTCCGGTTAACGTTTCTTTAGTGGTGCCATGCCTGTCTGATCTATGATTAAAAACTTTCCTGATTAAATGCCGAGATTCTTTAAAATTTATTATTTACGCATAATGTTCCAAAAATTGATTTCGGATATTGATTATGCTATCAACTATAGCTTTATAAATAAATGAAGTGGATTTCCTCTTTCAAAGAGCGGAGGTTGGGGGGGAAAAAGGTTGGTGTGATTGATGTAAGAGTGGGTCCTCATCCTGCATCCTGAAATGCAATGGAAATTGAATGTATTTTATTCATTCACTTTTTTTGATTGAATTTTTACAACAGAAGCAAATATTCCAGCCATAGTATAAAAAGTGACACGTTACTGGCAATATTCGCATTCCGAATATTAAGAAAATTTATTTGCATTCACATTAACACTCGAATATTAAAAATATATATTCTCTTTCGCGAATATTGGAAAATAGATAGTCAGTGTATGTCTAACATATAGCTTAATGTGAGACAATTTGGGCTATTCAGAATGCTACGGTTTATAGAAACACTTATGCTTTATTTTCTCAAAATAATTGTTTTACTGTGATTACCTTATCCCTTTGACCTTCTATTTTTATAATTTTAATATCTATATAAATTGTGAAAAAATTTATAATCCTAAATGGGGAGGGTGTGAATATCCCATCCCCATCTTCAAAAATTGTGGAGCAATTCTGACCATTCAAATTTTCCACATATTTTACAATATCTTACACCTCATATAATCCATCGAGTGCGAGTGAGATTTTTCAAATAATGAATTTTTAAATTATTATTATTTACAAGAAGCATGGGTTATATGTATATGACATAAATAAGTTGTTTTATACTATTCTACGTCTCCGGGTTACAAAGTATGAAAGTGAGTGAAGAGCATTATTTTGATATCTCTATCTCTCCTCTCTCATCATTTCTTATTTAAAGATACTATGTGTTAATATCAATTTCAACTCTTTCACTCTATGTTGAATAAGAATAATATGTATTCTAACATGTATTTTCTCTAGTTTTTTTCTATTTTTTTTAGAGATAGTATTAGCACTATCTTTACCTATATTGTCTTTCTTATTTTTATGTATTATTTTTTTTTCTTTTAACAGAGTAAAACAGCCACTCACGGGCTGATGTCTTTGGTAATACACATAGAGCTAGATATTTTAAATCACTAAAACATTCAAAAAATTTCTCAGTAATCCAGTTTTTAATTGAATAGTTTGTTCTCTTTTATTATACACAAATATACACCATATATTGAAGCATAAAAAAATCACACCTCCGAGATGAAAACAAGTCTGATCTAGCGCTAGGAATAATGCACTATCTGTCCAATGTTTTTTGTGAATGTCTTCCTCAAAGTTGAAAATTCCATTTATATCCGGTCATTATATATGTGAAGTTTTATTCTAAATTCTTTTTAGTTATATTTTAATATCTGCACTTTCGATATTCATTACATGAAATAAAAGTGTATCAAAAGGTGCGATCTAATTGTTACGAGAGTATATCTTAAACTTTCATTAGTGTTAAAGCAGTTTATTAAGGCGTCTATCCTTCAGTATTGTTTTCTACATAAGTTGCAATTTTTGTGCCAATAGAATATATCTCGTATGAAAAAAAGCTTAATAAAAGAGAGAAGATTTTTTTAAAAAGTAAAAAAGTTAAAAATTATTTAGTTGACTCTTCTTATTTAACACACATAATCTATATGTATAAGACAGAATAACAAATATATTCTGGGTTTTAATTAGTGTATTAAATATTTTTTTATCATCTACAAAAGTACACTAATAAACAGATATCGGTTCAAATTACCTATGAAATTTCAGAGTGAGCAAATAATTATACACAAAGAAAACTGGCTATTAATAATTTATAATATATAAATTTTTAATTTTATTTATTTCTATATTAATTTGTATTTTTAAACCTAAAATTAAGTGCAAAGTCAAAAAAAAAAAGTTTAAAAAAAAATAAAAATAATGTGGATATTAGTGCCAAAAAAAAAATAAAACATAATAAGTTTTATATAACAAAAATTTGTAACTGCCCATTCCTGTTTACTCTGAAAATTTCCTATATGATGTGGTTGTAATCGTTAATAATATATATATGATAATATTATGTTGTATCTATTATCGACATGAAAATTTTAAACTTTTTCAGAAAATGTTGATAGTGAGGAAGATATGAGGAAACAATTGAGATTGGATTTGAAATGCTATTTGGAGTGTGTGTGTTAGAGTTTGAGAGAACCTCAATTTGAGTTTTTTACTTATGAATCACCTTCTCTGACGTAGCCTTTTCTCGGAGATATAATCATGAACACTCAATTTCTGGAACATAATACTTGGCGCCCGATTAGACAGAAAACTGTCTGAACTGACAATAAACGAAAAAATAGTCTATATAGAAAAATTCTTGTGTGTGTGCTTTGATTCTTTCCGTAAGAATTACGAAACCTTGGTTATTTTATTATCGTGAAAATATTGAGTAAGTTAACTATAATAAGGATAGTGTACGGGAAAAGGTAGTAAGATAATCATAGTATATGATTTTTTTTTATTTCTTTTACTGCCTCAAATCTCCCAACTCTATTTTTAAATTAACTCACTGTGACTCCATTAATTTAAAAATTTTTAGATGTTCCCTACATTTGGACAAAGCCATTTTAAAGATATGAAACTCTTTACCCAATTTTTTTTTATTTTATAGTAATAACATTTTTTTTTAACTAGCTTAATACTAACTCATCATTCTCACTCCACCTAAAAAATTCTCGTCTTTGGTTCCAACTCCTTCCCTCCCCCCCAAAATAAAATCATCAATTTGCATTAAATTTTAACTCCGGCTACGTGCCTTATACGTTGGTGGTTCGGTGTTGAACTGAATGGCTCTGAATTGGAGAGCAATAGCTTATTCCACAAATATCCCCTTGTATTTTGCTAACATTTGATAATTGTCTCTAAGCACTAATAATGATTTACGAGAGAAACTTTGCCATCTTCTTATATTGTAAGATTGGAGAGAGTAGGGTATGTGTAACATTTTGTCATCAATCTTCTTAATGTATATGGTTAGACGTGTCAAAGATTACAAAAAAGTTATAAAAAGTTTCTCTCGAATAATATATAATAGATAAATATATTATTAGAGACGTTGATATTTCAAAATTGAAACTAGTGATATTTGTACGTTGATAATGTATAAGAAGAATAAACTGTAAAGCTTTGAATTATCATTTCCAAATTATCACTTAAGATAACAATTAACAATTATGGTTGAAAATTTATTTTTTTTTTTTCGACCAAAATGATTTTTGCTCATAATTACATAACATGATAGTTTAAGTAATTATATATTAATAATAATATATATAATTATATTATATATATAATATATTATATTATAATATATATATATATATATATATATTAATAATATTATTAATTATATATATATATTATATATATATATAATATTATATACTATATATATCATATTATATATATATATATATATTTAAATATATATATTATATTAATTATTATATATTATATATATTATGAGTGATATTAATATATCACTGAACTAAGTAATTTTATCATATTATGAGTATTTCAGGCCGAGGAAACGATCATAGTAATAATAACTTATTCTACGTAATAAACCTATTTAGATAATAATATAGTTATCCTGGGCTCGGATGATTTGGTATACACCGTGGACAGAGTATTGATGAATAGCTAGTCCTTGAAGGAACTACCATTGTATATGCGATAAGAGGAGACTTTGGGCGATGTGTGCTAGATGTAAAAGAGAAGCGAGTTTTGGAGAGAGGCTCTGGAATGAATGGAGGAATGCGAGCAAGCGAGTAGGACGCGGATTGCCGCCATACCTTTCTGGTTATGCGTGATGACAAGTCCTGGTCGTCTGTGTGGCTGAGTCTCGCACAGAAGATTTTTACATATTGGTCGGGTACAGAGCTTGTGGTCAGGAGATATCGTAGAGATCAGGCAAGGGCGTTATGAAAGTAGACGCACCGTAGATAAGAGTATTGATATAGCTTAGTCCTTAGTGAAGGAAACTTCATACACTATGCTGTTCGAAGTGATGTTGATGCACGAGGTGGAGTAGAATACAAATGTACTGAGATATTAAACTATTGTAGGGTACGGTGTTGGCTGATGGAGAAGGGAGACAACGGGAATACATTGAGTTGCAGTAGATGCTAGATACGAACAACGTTCTACGAATCGGGAAAACTAATGAAGAAGATCTTCGACTACGAAAATTAAAAACTCGAGTTGTAGCAAGTCCAATTAGAGTAGTTATTGGAGATTTTGAGTACAAGTACCCCTCAAAACCTCTGCGTTAATAGATATTGACGTTAGTGTAGAGACATAATGGTTCCTCTAGTGAAACTAACAGAATGTACAAGACTACTAAAAAATATTCAAAGTGTTCAGAGAACAATCTTAGTTGGGCAATGCTATGGCATACAAATTGATAAGAATTAATTAAACGTAGAGGATGTAAAAGATTAGAGAGATGGTGGTAGGTGGTGAAGAAAGGGGTAAAATGAGAGAATAAATTGAAAGGGTATATTGAGATGTTTGGTCATTTGGATGAATGGTCGAAAGGATGAATGAAAGTCGGTTGGTATAATGAGCTTGGATGTACGAGTAGCGACAGTGGTGTGTGGGACAACCGACGGTCGCTGGGAGACCGAAGAGAAAGTGGATTGACGTCGGTGAACGAATGTCTGAAGGAGACGAGATATGTGAAGTTTGGCAGGCGCCAAAAATACTAAAGTGCATGATAGGAAGAATGGCAGGGAGTTTTTGTGTATGGGTGGACATGTGTGTTGGCCTCCTCACCCTGGGCCAGGGTGATGTAAACCCTTTGAGATGTGTGACGATCTTACGGCATATATGGAGTGTGTCTGTTCTCGGTACCTATTGCACCGGCTCTAGGGTCGCGTTATTCTTTCCTGTTGTGACGAGCTCTCACTAATTAAATGGTACAGAGGGGGCGGTAAGGCTGTTCATTCTTTTCAGACACTCTGTTTGTGCACTAGTCTCTACAGGCTACTGCTTTTGCTTTTTCCGCATGCTCTTGTGACACATCGCCAAGCGCTTGACTTCTGGAAACCCGCAATCATGGGCTGCAATAGAGGATATCGCGTGTAAGACAAAGAAAGTATAAAGATCTAAAGTTTCGACAATTTGTTGTTTACATTAATGGACAATCACTATAGGGCATGCTAGGGTCCTTCGTATACTAAAGAATTGATAAAAAATGAGGGAAATGTATAGATCTATTTGTCAAGTACGAGTTGTGTGGTGTGTAAGAAGATCCGTGAGGTAAATGAGTAGAATAAATGACACAGTATTTTTGAGACTGCGTTTGTGTGGATCATCGTGTGTAAGGAAAGATCATTGATGGTCGGTTCGGATTAGGAAATATATATATAATAGTTCAGATGGTGTTGGGAACGCGACCTGGACTGGGAGACAGCAGGTAGAGAATACACAGATGGATATAGGAGGATCGGTTGAATCACGAAAGGTAATGAAGGAGAAGAAAAATGTGAGTTTTGCAGAGAGAGGAAAAGAGAAATACTAAAATGTGCATGAGTTAGGGAGCGAATGGCTTGGGGCTCTCTCTGATAATGGTGGCGCATGGGTTGTGTGACGCCACCTGGGCAAGGTAGTGTAACTCTACATTGAACAATCGATTATCTCTACCATAGTGAGGGATACCGATCGCTAGGTTCTCGAGTAGAATTCGTAAGGAAGATAAGGAAATTTACATTAATACCAATCTAGGTCTGGTAGGAGCAGAGAACGATGAAATTTTCACTTGAAATTATTGGTACAACGTATGGGGAAGCGAACGATACACGAGCTGCGGAGCTTCTCCCGTGTTTTCTGTTGTAAATTAGCTTGGGCATACTTGTGTAATTCATATACTCTTTCTCATTTTGTGTTGTTTTTATACTATTGGGGTGTGGGTGGCAGGGGATGGTCTTTTTTTTGTCTTCTCTTTTTTTTTTTTTTTTTTTTTTTTTTTCTTTCTCGTAAAATCTCTGGTGCAATTATTCATGAAGTAATAATCTCTTTTAATTTATATTTTTTTCTAGATTGTATGTTTTTTAAGGGTTTTTTATTTATGTAGTAATAAACTGAATAGTTATACTATTAATTGATAGTGTATATTGAAGGTATCGTAATTATAATTACTAACTGTTATTTATATATTATTATTTTATTTATTATTACTCAGTTTATATATTATTATATATATATTTATCTTATTATTTTTTTTTATTTATATTAATTATTATTTTTTTTATATATATTTTTTTTATTTTTTATTTATTTATTTATTATATTATTATTATTATATATTTGATATTAATATTTTATTGTTATTTTTTTATTATTATATTTTTATTTTTATTATTTAATATTTATTTTTTTTTTTTTATTTATTTTATTTTATTTATTTTTCTCATCTCTATAACTAACTTTTAATTTCTTCTCTTATTTAATATTGAATTTCTTTGTCCTCTATGCTCCTATTATATGTATCTATTATTCTATTTTATGAAATGATTCACTGGATCAAAAAGGCCATTATTTATTCATATTTCTGTCAATTTTTAATTAATATAATTTACTTTGGTAAAAATAATTTAAAATTCTTTTGTTTCTAAAAGTGTTTAAAGATTTTGTTGTAAAGCGAGAATTTAGTTGAGTTATTTTAAATGTTTCTATTTACCTGTTTAATGTTTAATTCTTCAAGTTATTCGAATATTTAACAACGGGCGCCTGAACTGTAACGTGTTTTACGTGACAATATAAGTGTTCTGCTAAATCGGTGTTTTTTGGATATTTGTATGCTTTGATGCGCTTTCTGTGTGCTCGCTTTCTCGTGCTGCTGTTCAGTTGCTCTTTGCTGTGAAACGGCATATTTATACTATAGTTCATCGTGGTTCTTCTAATAGTTTTAAAAGTTTTTTTTTTGCAGAGAATGCATGCGTTCTTTTGAGGATACGAAATTATCTTGTTATACTCTCCTTACAATCATGGTATGTATGCAGCTTTTTTTTTCTTCTATATTTATCAATACATTTTCAAATAATATATTCTTATTAATATTCATTTTTAGATAAGATCTTACTATTGAATTTGTTTTAAATTCAAATATTTTTATTATTTTTTTTTTTGTGCTTTTAAACTTTTTGATATTATTTTTTTGTTTTTTTTGTATGTGTGTATTTTTCTATTTTTATAATGTTATATTTCTTTTAATAAAAATAATTTTATCTTGTTTGTCATTTATATTTTTTATTTATTTCCCATTTTAGTTGTTGAAATTCTAGGATTCTATATGGATTTTTTGCTACAAAATTATTGCAACAGTTTTCAAATTTTTAATATTTAATTGTATTTTTTTTTTTGTCGTATTTTGTGTTTGTGACGGGGGTTAATATTTAATATCTATGTTTTTTTATTTTTTCTATATAATTTTTAAACATTTTTTTTCTAATATGTAATTCATTTTATATCTTTATGCTATTTCTATTCTGTTTTTTTTCTTTATAAGATAATTTCTATTTTTTGAGACATAATAAGTTAAAATTATCCTCTTTTTCATATATATATATATATGGATATATATTTTTTTAATTTTAAAGAGTAAATTAAATATATAAATGTTACATATATAGATAACCAAGTTAATATTAACAGTATATTATTTATTTATTTTTTTCATTATTTTTTTTATATTATATTTGAAGATATGTATTTTTTTTATTTAAAGGAATTGCTATCACAAAAAAATATGACACATATATATATTTTTTATATTTTTATTTTTTTATTATATTATCATTTTTATTATATATATATTATTATTATATTATTCTTGCACAAAACATTTATCAAAAAAGTCTTTTTTTTATTATTTTTTTTTTATTATTTTTTTTATATTTTATTTTTATTTTTTTTATATTTATTATATATATATATATATATTTATATTTATTATATTTTATCTCTTTTTTTTTTTTTATAGTCTTATATAAATAATTATGTGTCAATTAATTTAAGTATTATTATACTAATTTTTTTATAAAAATATCTATATATTAAAAATATAGATATATATATATGTTGTTCTAAATTATATTATTATAAACTATCAAATATAAATTATAAAATAATATCCTAATGAATAATACTCTATCAATAATTATTCTCCCATACTTCCTCGTTTTCTTTATGAGTATAATGCTAATCCGTTTTTCCGATTTTTTTGTTGTGTGATACACTTATTTTGTTTCATATATTTTAATAGTTATTTTTCGCATATTTAAGTTAATATATTTTGAGATCGTATAATTTCATTTTTATTTAATTGTATTATATATATATTATTCATCTTTATTTACTAGTATTATTTGTATCAGACAACTTGCTGATATATATATATTTGCTGATTTTTTTTTGCTATACTTTGCTGTTTTTGTCAAGATAATTATAACAAAAAGAAAATTAAAATTTTATCATAAATATGAAAAATTTTAAAAATTCTCCTATAAATCATAATTTGTTTAAAATGATAATGATTAAATTATTAAAAGGTATACAGATTATAAAATAGAAAAATTTAATTACATTATTATTATTTTATTGTTAACGTATATAATTGAAATTAGAAAATGATAATATATAATATTAGTAAATTTATCTGTCTTGGGCTGGTTGGTGTCTTCGTATTTTTCCATCTCTTTTAGGCATAATTTGTCTCTCCTGTACTTCTCTTCTCCTCTCTAATATGTGCACTTTTTGTGTTGCAATTTTTTTTTTATCTTATTTATCACTTTTCATTTGCTATAATCTATATTACTGCTTTTTTGCTCCCTTTCTTTTTTCTTTATTTTTTTTTTTTTTTTTTTCTAAAATTATATATAATTAATGATAAATTTCGTTATAATTCTCTTAAGTTTTTATTATAATTTTGTAATATTTTTCTTTTTGATGTTTTTCTAGCCTGATCTTTGTTGGAGTGTGTTGAGCGTGGACTCACCTATGAGGTTGATTTTTCGTGTATTCATCTGTTAAATTCGTCTTTTACTTTCAGCAAATAGCAATTTTTTTTTTATATTATTTTTATTTTTTTTTTTATTTCAATATTTTATTTTCTTTAATTGTTATTCATATTTATATGACTGAGTTTATAAATATATCTATATAAATTATTAATTTAAAAAATGATTTTAGTATTTTATTAGTCCATCCCACCATGCTGTTGCCACTTTATAGGGTTGTTCCGATTCATCCCCCTTCTTTCTTCGCCTTCTATAAAATTTTTTTGATCATATTTTTTTTTTCTTTTTTTGATTGTAATTTTGTGTTAAATTTTTAATGTTTTTTAAATTTTCTTTTTTTATTTTTATAAACCCTTTCCTATTCATTTCCAGGTTCAGTTTCATTTTTTTTTTGTGGTAATTTTTCTCACCGTAAATTTATCGCTTAAAATTGTCTATATCATTACTTTCATATCTCTCTCTGATACACTTCAATTTATATCTTGTGGTGAAACACATTTCCTCTTATTTTCAATTAGCTGACAGACTCTGATATGATATTTTCCCACTTGATTATCCCATTATAAGTTTTCTGTGCCTTCTACTATATTTTTTTTTTTGGCTTATCTTTTATAATTTTTTTGCTTTTGGTTTGATTCATCAATTTACTTTTCAGTTTTTACAATACATCTATTACTATTATTAAACTGGATGTGTATCCACTGCATAAATAGTTACGGCATATCAAAATGTCTTAAATGTTGCATAACTCTGTAATTAAAATATAATATAATTCATCATAATTTTCTCAATTAAATGTTTTTTTCCTTTATCTTTTTATTTCAATGTGCTTCTTCTTTTACCTCTTATATTTCAAACTATTAGTTTTAAATAATATTACAATTTTTTTATGAATTAAAGATTGATTCTTATTTATAAATTTGAAGTAGCTTCTTTTTTTTTTTTTCTCTTTTTTTCTTCCATTCTTTTTTGTTGTTGTCTTATAGATAACTAGGAATAATTATTAAAATAAAATATATTTTTTTTTTCAGTTAGTGTACTCTTGATATCTCACCTTTTGAAAACTCTAATAGTTTTCTTCCTTGAGCTTTTCCCTTCCTTTCTCTTTTCTTTATTGTTTAGCATACATACATCTGTTATTTTTTTTTTTCGATACAAAGCTCCTCAAAACGTCAAACTGCTATTTATTATGAAATATATTTTAAATGATGTATTTTTTTCAAACAAATTCAATTTTCTATATGTTATAAGAATTTTATCTCAGTTCTTTTTATCTGTGTCTTTTTTATCTTTCTTTTAATCTTCCATTAACTTTTCATTTTTCTTTATTTGAAAAAAATTTTTTTGTGCTCAATTTGGTAAACTTTATTATTATAATCTTATAATTATATAAATAATACAATTTTTATTTCCTAAATTTTTTTTTTTATAATTTGTTTTGTACATTGTTATATTTTTTTTCCATTTAATAATATAACTTAAAACTTTTTTTTTGCTCTTTTTTTATATGATTATTCGTTTTGTGCTTGTAAAATGGTTTTGAATTTCCACATTATTACTCTAGTATTGGACCAATTTAATTGTATTTCATTTATATTTTATTTTTTTTTGTTTTTATTATAACTGGATTTTTTAACGTTTTCTGGTATATCTGGTTTTCATGAAAAAATTTTTTTGTTCAAATTTTATTTTTATGTTTTGTGGATTTAGTTAAAATTCACAACATTTGTTAAGGCTATTTGGTGTCAGCTTATTTTTAATACTTTCTTTTTTTTTTTTTAGGTTAATAATTTTTATAAATTTATTTACATTTTTTGATTTTTTTTTCTTTTAGTGGTAGGTTTTAATTTAAATTTTTAATTATATTTTTCTGTCTATAATTGACGGTTTTTAATGAAATTTCATATCCTTTTAATCCCTTCGCGTTTTCTCTCTCTCTCCTAGGGTAACGACTTGTCTTTATTTTTTTCATATATTTTCAATATTTAATCTTTTTTTTATTTGCTATAATTGTTTCTTTTGAATTAGAAATTTATTTAAATTATACTTACTTTATATATAATTTTTTTATTATAGTTTATATATTTTCTTGAAAATTAGTTAGATAAGTTCCGTTTTATTGTTTCCGGCCTGGTTTAACCGGTATTCTTTGTTTTTTCCAAATAAATCGATAGGTTCTGGTTATCATTCCTTTTTTATATATTTACATTATTTTTATTATTATTATTATATTTTTTATTATTATTTTATTATCTTATATATTATTTCTTTACTTTTTATATCTTATTATAATATTTATTTTTATTATTTTATTATTTATCTTATTATATTTATTTTTATTTTTTTATTATGCTTGTATATATTATATTTATTTTATTATTATTTTTTATTTATATTTTTATTATTTATTATTATTTTTATTAAAATTTATTTATTATTTATTTATTTAAACTTATTTTTTTTAAATTATTATATTATTTATATTTTTATTTATTTTTTTATTTATATTTTATTAATATTTTATTATTTATTTATTTTATTCATAGGTTTTCACAAATTTGCATTACATTTTTAGAATCATAACTTATGAATAACCCTTTATCTGTATTTTTTTATATAATTAATGTGATCATATTTTTCGTTTTTTTTGGCTATTTGTTTGCCTTTACGAAATGAAAGTATATTCTCTTTCTTTGTCGAGAATCTTTTGGGTTTTTCATTTTAATTAATTTAATAAAAAACTATGAATGCTCTTTTTCTTTACCTATTATAATTTTATATGGTAAATTTTTTTTCCTTAAATACATACTAGTTATCTATTTTTTCTTGTGATTGATTTGTTATATTTATCCTTTTTTATTCTTTCTTAAAAATTTGCAATACCTTAGAATAAGTTTGGGTGTGTGTACGGTTTTTTTTTCTTGTTTTTTTGAGTGTGCTCTATCACATTTTTTTTTTTTTTTTATTTTTTTATTTTTTTCTTTTTTTTTTTTTTTTTTTTTTTTTTTTTTTTTTTTTTTTTTTTTTTTATTCTTTTTTTTTTTTTTTTTTTTTTTTTTTTTTTTTTTTTTTTTTTTTTTTTATAATCCAACATTTTTTTTTTTTTATGAATAGAGATGAAGTATTTTCTCTTCAATATTTAATTCGGCTTGTACATCTATGGTCTTTTAAATCATATTCTTCCATAATCACACAATTTTAGTTTGATCTTTATTTTTTTTGGCTATATTATTTATTTTACCATTTTTTTATATTTCTTTCTGTGTGTTTACTTCTTCTATAATTGTATGGTGCTTCCTATTCACATTGTTTCTATATTTAATTTTTCCATATTGTGCTTGAATATATATCATATGTATACCTCATAAGAATGTGCTTTCGTTTTTTTTTTGTGTGAGTTATAATATTTTTCTGTTTTTTTTTATTAGATTTTAGCTATTCGTTTGTTGATATCTGTGATTCCTCATCGTTTTGACGATCTATGATGAGAGTTAGCTTGTAGGTTAAATTTGTCGTTTTTTTTATATTTATATTATTTTCTTCATATAATTTTTTTTTATATGTTTCTTCATCTGTAGTTTTTAAATTGTATATATATTATTATTATGATATGATTATTTTTTTTTTGATATGATGTATTTATATTTTTGTGATCTTCTCATTGTTATCTTAGCTTAATTTCTCTGTGTTGTTTGTATGTGTTTGGAGTTAGATTTTAGTTTGAATGTAAATATTTGTCCTATTTTTTTTTTTTTTTGTGTTTTTTGTAAGGCTTCTGTCTATCTTTTTAGTTTTTATTTGTGTGAATTAGTTTGTATCTATTTTCCCTAGAATTTCTCAGTTCTACCTGACTACCACATTTGACTACATTTTTATTTTTTTTTATATCACCCATATTGTGTTTAATCTTATTTTACTATTTTACAGTTACTAAGGTATTGCTCTTTTTTTATTATTTTATGTATTTAGAGATCATGAAATTTTCGAAGAATTATTATTTTTAGGTTTTTGCTGTGTGTTTAATTATATAATGTTTATATCATTTATATTATTCAATTTTGTTTGAGAAAGTTTATTTTGTTTAATAATTTTTTTAATTTTCTGTATTTTGTTAAGTGGTGAATAATCCATTATCTATATTTATAGTGGTTCCATTATGTTCTGGATATAGCCTTTTTGTAGTATTATATTTCTAGTGACTTGTTTATTTGTGATAACATTCTTATTTTAAGTGCTTATTTATTGTTTTTTATTTTGGGGTCTTTATTTTTGTTATCTTTTTTGTATAAACAGTCAGGAAATCCCATTTATCAATAAATTTTTTTCGACTTATTTTTCTATAAAATGGTAAGGCATAGATAAATTTTTTACCTTTAGTTCATATAATAGTCCTTTTTTATTTTTCTATTTGATATATATATTACTTTATACTTACTTTCTATTTTAACAGTTTTTTTTTTATATTTTAAATTAATAGCGTGCTGTGTATGCGAAACTCTCTTATAAAATCCCATAAGACACAGTAAAACAATATTTTTATTTCTATGTTAAATTAAAGATAACTTATTATTACCTTAAAGCAAAGTAAAATATGAGTTATCTCAAAATTGTCGATGTTGATATTGCCTTAGGATCATTTCGACGCAATGAATTTTAAAAGTTATCAAATATTATTTTGTTCACTTGCATATCATATACAGTATTTTAACAAATAGAATCTTTGTAACCGAAGTTTCAGTTGTATTTTTTTGATTATTTTCTATGTTCTTTTTTGAATTTTTTTTAGACCTTTTTTTTGTTTATATTTTTTTTTGTTTTTTATTTTTAATGCTGTTTTTTTTTTTTTTACTTGCTTGCTGTGCAAATTGTTATACTTTTTTTTTTTTTTTTTTTTTTTTTTTTTTTTTTTTTTTTTTTTTTTTTTTTTTTTTTTTTATTCTATGTAATGTTTATAGTCTATCAAGTTTACTGTTTTTAATCACGACCTGCGTATTCTTTCATTCGCTTAGGTTTTATTCTCTGACTTTAGTTTTTTATTTTAAAGCCATTTTGTATAATCCATTAATAACTTACTTTTAAAACCAAAACTAAAGGTTTAAAAATTGAGGAGATTTTGACTAATAATCTATCGTTGCCTTATAATTCTGTAGGAAAACAATCTCCTGTAAGTAATGATTGTAATAATACCCATAAGGTCTATAAAGTATTTTCTTCAGATAAATTGACAGAACAAGAACTCTCCCATTTGTTTAATAAAATTGTTAAAGTAGAAGAAAAACAATGGTTGGCATACCCTCATTATTCCACTGGTAAGTTTTATGGGCAAATCGAATTGGTTCCAGGTTTGTATTACAATAATGCGATAGAACAGGCTGCAAGTGCAATGGAAATGAGCGCGATATCTGCTAAAAATTCTGCGCTTCTCGTTGAAAAGTACATTAAGAAAATAGTTTCCACTGCCACCCTACGAGAAAATAAAGAAGAATTGTAGAACTAAATATCCAAGAAGAAAATAGACTGAAATCATCTTACATTTAAGTTTTCTTGTCCATGGTGTAATGATTAACGTAAAGACGTTTTCTTTTATATATACTTTTTTTTTTTCTTTTTTTTTTAAGGAATAATTGTTTTTTTTTCTTTACTTTCTCAAGACTATTAATACTAATAATCTATGAGACCATTTTTTTAAACTCTTTCACGGATATGTTAATATTTAGCAAGAAATTCATGACTCAAAACTTGATTTATATTATAGTTAACAAAAAAAATACACAATAGACCCTACATGGGACACCTCATTGATATTTCTGAAATTATGTTAATGACATTGTACTCTTATCTTTTCACGTGGAAAAATGTTGTTTTTGGATAAATGCGCATTTCAAATACTGTAAAGTTCTCATTTAGTAATAACATGCACTTGGTATCATATTTCAAATTGTGTCATTAACACCCAAGTCAATATGTGATATATTGAGTGATAGTTATTCTTCGTTCACATATGCAGTTTTCCACACATGTATTATTATTATTATTATTATTATTATTATTATTATTATTATTTATATTTATATTATTTATATTTATATTATTATTATTATTATTTATATTTATATTATTTATATTTATATTATATTATTATGTATTATTATTTTACTAATTATTATTGTTATTATTATTATTATTATTAATTATTATTATTATTTATTATATTATTACTTATTATTATTATTATTATTATTATTTTATTATTATTATTATTATTATTATATATTATTATTAACTTATTATTATTATTATTATTATTATTTTATTATTACTTATTATTTATTATTATTATTATTAGATATTATTATTATTGTGATTATATTACTATTATTATATTATTATTATTATGATTATTATTATTTTATTATTATAGTTTATTAGTATTATTATTATTATTATTATTATTATTATTATTATTATTACCTATTATTAATTATTATTTTATTATTATTATTATTATTATATTATATATCTATTATTATTATTATATATTAGATTATATTAATATTATTATTATTATTATTATTATTATTATTATTATATTATTATTATTATTATTATCATATTATTATTATTTAATTATTATTATTATTATTTATTATTATTAATTATTATTATTATTATATTATTATTATATTTTTAATTGCATTATTATTATTATATGATGATCTATCTCGGTGCCCTTTTCTCACAGCTCTTCTGGAATTTTGGAAAGAAATGTCACCTTTACTTTGCCTCTTCCTCTAGGATCACAGACGACAAAACTTAAGTATCTAGGTGAATTCAACTCTTTTTAAATTCGCAATATCTTCGCATTCTCTTAAAAAACACCTCCCAAGCTTGCCTGTCCTCTGCGGCTGCGTCTCAACTGCTGAAAAGGAAAAATTGTTAGTATAAATGGAAAAAAGCTATCTGAGAACTTAATCTCACAAAAGTTGATAAGCGTTGGCTTAAAGTAGCTGAAGTTCTGTCAGGCTTGCATGAAAAGACGGGTTTTCCTTTCCTCCAATAAGTTACTACAACTTATATGAGGGGCGTCTCATCTGCCCTAGTTATGGAGTACTGTCTCCAAAATTCTGTGGGGCCTCCTGCTCGGATTATTTTGGATGGGATTAAGTCTAAGACTGAAAGGAAAAAGAAACTGTATCTTACTTCCAAAAACTCTATTAACCCTCTATATCCAAAACGTGACGTTGCGCTAACTTTCATTTTTACTACGATTGCCTAACCTCGTAGCAAAGTGATTCCCTGCGTTCTTATAAACTTTGCGTAAATTTTGGAAACCACATGCCTTGCTCATTATGCTACTTCCTTTAATTTCAATCAACTTCTGCTCTGATAGAAACTTCTTTTCCCATCTCTTGATTTTTCCTGCTACTATTTATGAAACTTCTTCTATTATAAGATCCCAGTCCGTGTAACCCTGAGAGATAAAACGGATAGGCTTGGGCATTTGGTGGATTTTCTTTTACATTCTGCCCCTCCTGAAAAGGGTGCTGGTCTTGAGTGGTGGTACCTGCAAAAAAGATAGAATATTATATAATAAAAATGTACATTACTATCTCATTGCAACTTTATGGAGTCCTTCCTTTTAGTGAAAGGGCTTGAAGTACGTTATATTATATACAATGAAAACTATTCGTGTGCTAAAAAATCATTTTGAAATGCAGGCCAAAGAAATTTTCTATTGAATATATTGTATATATAATATATAACTATAATAATATAATATAATATATATATATATATATAATAATATATATAGATATATATATATATTATATTATAGTATATATATATAATATATATATATATTATTAATATATATAGTTATAATATATATGATATATATATATATTTATAGGAGTGTGTTTAATATATATAAATTATATATATATATATATATATATATATATTATTATTAATACTATATATATATAGATATTATATATAATATATATATATAATATATATATATTATATATATATATATATATATATATCTTATATATTATATATAGTATATATATATAGACGATTATGAAATTTTGCCGATGACGATTGACGCATTGACGATGACGCATTGTAGTAAGTTTTGACGCTGACGATGCCGATGACGATGACGCATGACGATTGACGATTATTTGAAAAATTATTTAAAAAATTTTTTTATCCTCTCTCTCTGTCTCGCTCTCTCTCTCCTCCTCCTCTCTCTATATAAAATATATAGATATATATATATATATATATATATAATATATATAATATATACTATATATATTATATATATATTTATATATAACACAAGGGAGGCCATGCGCGCCACCGACTTAACGCGGCGATTATAATATATATATAATTATATATTATATATATATATATATAGTAATATATATACAGAAATCGAAATTCAAAATTACAGTTTAACCATCGAAATTATTCAAGAGATAAAAAATTTTTGATTCCTTAAGTCTCTTAATAAATAATTAATAATAATAATAATCAATAATAATAAAATACATAATAAAAGAATTAATAATAATAATAACATAATAATAATAATAATAATAATAATAATAATAATAATAATAATAATAATATTAATATAATAGATAATATAATAATATAATAATAATAATAATAATAATAATAATAATAAATAATAATAATGTAATAAAATAATAACTAATAATAATAATAATATAATAATAATTAATTAATAATAATAATAAATTAAAATAATAATAGAATAATAATAATAATAATATAATAATAATAATAATGAATAATAATATTATATAATAATAATATTTAAATAATAATATAATAAAATAAATAATTAATTAATAATAATCAATACGAAGTAATAATAAATAATAATAATAATAATACATAATAAATAATAATAATAATAATATAATAAGATAAAATAATAATAATATAATAATAATAAAATAATAATAATGAATATGAAAAGTATTTATTGATGGAAATGAGGAGACATGTCTGTGGTCCGTAACGATTTCTTAGGTCAAGTGGCTGTTCCTCATATATGTATAAAAAATATTTAGGCCGGCGACTTAAATGTAAGTTTCCAAGTTTGCAGATGATAGCAAATTGGATACCTCAGTTAGAATAATGATGAATGTATAATATTTAAAGATAAGGAGGCGAGCGCAAATCGGTGAAGGGACTAAGCAAGTGATCATTTCCTTCTTCAACTAAATCTTACTCTCCTCATAAACCATGGTTCGATAGTGCATGTTCTCTGGCCATTCAGGCTAGAGACAGTGCGTATCGGGGGTGGAAAAAATTTTCGTTCTCCAATCACTCTCGCCAATTTTTATTCAGCATAATATCGTTGCAGGGGATATCTTCGACAAGCAAAGTCGGCTGTTCCATAAACGAAAGTCGCCTAACTTCTTGGTTCTCCTACTGACAATCTTTCTGGCCTCTTGCCAAAAACATCTCTAGCAAAACTTCGTAAATCTCCTTTCCTCAGATGGTTCTGTTGATTAATCTCCAACTTGAAAAGGGCCAATTCTCTTCGGCCTCTATTTTCCTCTAACTCAACCTAGACGATTCGGCAATTCTCTTCCTCCTCTCTCTCTCTAGGTGTCCTATGTCTTTGACTGTGATCATTTGATTGGGTGCATAGACCCCTGAATCTATAAGGATAGAAGACTGGTGGCCAGATGCATTCCACCCAAGTTTTGAGTAAGTGCTTCCCATGCTTATCCCGCCCTTCGTTTCAAATATACTCCCTAGTCTCAAATTACTAGCACTTTGCTCAATGTTGAAGCTCGCACATGTCCAACCTATTCCGAAATAGAAAGCCGCTCTGATCCTTTTAACTATCC
>JABUQX010064123.1:45000-50000 GCA_015478945.1 Trachelipus rathkii
GCCCATTCAACAACAGCCGATATTTAGAGATTTGAAAGAAAGCCTAGACATAATAAGCAAAGAGAAGAGAAACCCAAAGGAAGGGGAGCAGGAGAGCAATGACGCGGTGAATTATAGGTCAAAATGCTTTGGCATATGTCAAGCGCACCACGCAAGTTCCCCGTAGTTCCTAGAGCTGAAAACCATTAAATCGGTTAGATTTGGAAAGTATGTCGCCAGAAGAACCTCTAGCGCTGAAAGCCGTACTGGCTATCGCGAAGAGGGAATTGAAGTTTCAGATAATCTAAGAAGTGAGAGTGAAAGGGGTTTCTTTCAAAACTATAGAATTACAAGTGAGAAGCTATTGCGCGAATAGTTGGAAGGATCAGCAGACGGCTTTCTTATTCGGAAATAGTTGGACACGTCGCGAGACTATCCAACATTGAGGAAATGCTAAGTATTGAGACATAGGAGATATATTTGACGAGGGGCGGGAGGCATGGAAGCACATTCCCTCAAAAACTCGGGGAGGAATGCCATCTGGGCCACCAGTCTTCCTATCCTTCATAGATTTCAGGGTCTATGCACCCAATCAAATTAATCACAGTCAAAGACATAGGACACCTGAGAGCGAGAAGGAGGAGAAGAGTAAATGCCCGACTCGTCTAGTGTTGAAGCTTGTGGAGAATAGAGGCCGAAGAGATTGGCCTTTTCAGTTGGCGAGTTAGCAACAGAACCATCAGAGGAAAAGGAGATTTACAGAAGTTGCTGGAGATGTTTTTGGCAAGACCAGAAAGATTTGTCAGTTGGAGAACCAAGGAAGTTAGCGCACTTTCGTTTTATGAAAGCCCGCTTGCTCGTCGAAGAGTTCCCCTGCAACGAACTAGCTGAATAAAAATTAGCGAGAGTGATGAGAGAACGAGAATTTTTCCACCCCGATACGCCACTGTCTCTAGCCTGAATGGGCAGAGAACATGCACTATTCGAACATGGTTTAATAAGGAGATAAGATTAAGTTGCAAGAAGGAATGAACTTGCTAGTCCCTTCAACGATTACGCTCCCTCCTTATCTTTTAAATATGAATACATTCATCAGTTATTCCTACTGAGGGTACCAATTTGCTAATCATCTGCAAGAAACTTGAAACTACATTTAAGTCCCTGGTTCTAAAGTTTTCTACTACATATATGAGACAGCCACTTGACCTGAAAATCGGTTACGGACACAGCAAGACATGTATCCTCATTTTCCCATCAATAAATTACTTTCTCATATTCATTAATTATTATTTATTATTCATTATTATTATTAATTATTATTATTGATTATTATTTATTATTATTAATTATTTTATTATATTATTATTATTATTATTATATATTATTTGATTATTTTATTATTATTATTATTATTTATTATTATTATAAAATATTATTATAAAATATTATTATTATTATTATTATTTATTATATTATTATTATTATATATTATTTATTTTATTATTATTAATTATTATTATTATTATTATTATTATTATTCATTATATTATTATTATTATTATCATTCATTATTATTATTATATGATTATTATTATATTATTATGATTATTATATTATTTATTATATATTAATATTATTATTATTATTATTATATATTATTATATTATTATTATTATTATTATTATTATTATTATTATTCATTATATATATTATTATTATTATTATTATTATTATTATATTATTATTATAGAAGACTTAAAGGAATCAAAAAATTTTTATTCTTTGAATAATGACGGTCTGGTTGAACCCGGTGACCCCTTTCTACAGCCTTGTATATATATAATATTAGCTATATATATATATATTATATATTATAATATATATATATATATATATATATATATATATATATATATATATATATATATCATATATATACTATATATAATATAATATTCAGTACTTATATTTATATATATTTATAGAGAGAGAGAGAGAGAGAGAGAGACGAGAGACAGGGAGGGACAGAGCGCTGAGAAAATTTTTTTGAACATATATTTTTTCAAATAAATCGTCATCGTCATCGGCATCGTCATCGGCATTTCATACGTCAAGAAACTTACTATAATCGTCATCTTCATCGTCATCGTCATCGGCAAAATTTCATAATCGTCCCCATCAACGTAATATATATATATAATAATTATATATATATATATATATATATACTATATATATTATATATATATAGTATAATATATATATATATATATATATATATATATATATTATATATATATATATATATATATATATATATATATATTATATATATATACTTATATAATATATATAATATATATATATTTATAATATATATTATATATATATATAGAATATATATATATTATATATATATATGTATATATATATATATATATATATATAAATAAATATACATACGATATGAATATGATATATATAATATATTATATATAAATATATTCAATAGAAAATTTCTTTGGCCTGCTATTTCAAAATGACTTTTTAGCACACGAATAGTCTTCATTGTAAAAAAAACGGTACTTCTCACCCTTCAACTAAAAGAGAAGACTCCATAAAGTTGCAATGAGATAGTAAGTACATTTTATTATATAATATCTATCTTTTTTTGCAGGTTACCACCACTCAAAGACAAGAACCTTTTCAAGGAGGGGGCAAGAATGTAAAAGAAAATCCACCAAAGCCCAAGCCTACCGTTTATCTCTCAGGTTAGCACGGACTGGGCTCTTAAATAGAAGAAGTTTAATAAATATAGCAGGAAAATCAAGAGATGGGAAAAGAATTTCACAGAGCAGAGTTGATTGGAAAAAAGGAAGTAGCATAATGAGCAAGCATGTGATTTCCAAAATTTACGCAAAGTTTATAAAGAAGCAGAGGATCACTTTGCTACGAGGTTAGGCAATCGTGGTAAAATGAAAGTTAGCCAACGTCACGTTTTGGATATAGAGGGTTAATAGAGTTTGGAAGTAAGATACAGTTTATTTTTCCTTCAGTCTTAGACTTAATCCCATCCAAAAAAATTACCGAGCAGGAGCCCCTACAAATTTGAGAACAGTACTCCATACTAGGGCAGATGAGACCCTCATATAATTGGAGTAACTATTGGGAGGAAAGAAAAAATTCTTTCATGCAACCTGAACAGAACTCTCAGCTACTTTGAAGCCACCTTATCAACTTTTGTGATATAAAGTTCTCAAGATAGCTTTTTTTCCATGTTCATACTAACAATTTTTCCGTTTTCACAGTTGAGACCAGCCGCAGAGGACAGGCAAGTGGGAGGTGTTTTTAAGAGGAGATGCGAAGATATTGAATTTAAAAGAGTTGAATTTCACCTAAATAACTTAAGTTTTGTCGTCTGATGATACTAGAGGAAGAAGCAAAGTTAAAGGTGACATTTTCTTTCCAAAATTCCAGAAGAGCGTGAGAAAAGGGAACCAGATAGATAATAATAATAATAATAATAATAATAATAATAATAATAATAATAATAATAATAATAATAATAATAATAATAATAATAATAATAATAATAATAATAATAATAATAATATTAATAATAAATAATATAATAATAATAATAATAATAATAATAATATATAATAATAATAATAATAATAATAATATAATTAATAATAAATAAGTAATAATAAAATTAATAATAATTAATAATTAATAAGAAATAGTAATAATAATAATTAATTAATAATAATAATAATAATAATAATAATAAAATAATTAATAATAATAATAATAAATAATAATAATATAATATAATAATAATAATAATAATAATATCACATAATAATAATAATATAATGAATAAATAATAATAATAATAATAATAAAATCAAAATAATAAATAATAATAATCATATTAATAATAATAAATAATAATAATAATATAATAATAATAATAATAATCAAATAATAAATAATTAATAATAATAATAATAATAATAATAATAATAATAATAATAATATAATAATAATAATAATATAAATATAATAATAATAATAAAATTAATAATAATCAATAGAAATCAATAATAATAATAAATAATAAATATATCAATAATGAATAATAATTAATAATAATGAATAATAATAATAATATATAATAATAATAATAATATACACTAACATTTAATTAGACCTTATCTTAAAGGAAAAATTATAATAATAAATCAACAGGATAAAGTTTTGAAAGCTAAAAACAGCATAATTCTTTCAGATATTAGCAAATTATTATCTCTGGATGTTGAAAAGTCTTTCACGTATGTTCCTATATCTGAAACTATTAACATAATATTAGAAAATGTTTATCATCCTGACATAAAACCAGTGCCGTCCATAGAAGAAGACAATCTGAGAAGTTATTTTATATTATGTACCTACGAAACCCATTTAGCTTTCAATTGTAAAACATAATATTCAAAAAGAATAGCCGTATCTAATGGGATCAACCTTTAGGCCCCATCTTCGCACGATTTCTACATTTACATCGGTCATAAGAAAACAAAAATTTTAATAAAAACGCAGACCCATTCGAATACTTTCTTTTCATTCGATACGTAGACGACACCTTTGTAATATTTAACGACCCAGAACATGTCTCAAGAGGTCAGGCAAAATAAAATATCTCGGGTTTCTTACTTCTTGCATCAGACTATAGTATTAACATAACTACATTGATTCTTAGATATATTACATGGAATATTAAAGAGAATGGAAAAATGATTAGAAGTGTCTACGTTAAATCTACAGATAAAGGAAAATACTTGAATTTCGACTCTTTCACTCCATTAAAGCTGACAAAATTGGCTACCTTAAAGACTTTAGTTCACCGAGGTCGTTCTAAGATATCTTCTGACTGGACCCTTTTGCATATATAATAAAAGACAACACAAAATCTAAAAAACAATAACTTCCCCCAGTATATTATAGAGGAAACTATAAAG
>JABUQX010064124.1:0-16742 GCA_015478945.1 Trachelipus rathkii
GAGTTGCCATGTTTTAGATATACATAAAATTTGCTATGCGCTCAAGAATCGCTTGCGTTTGATCAAAAGCGTTAATGTTACCATGTGCGTAATAGGCATTTGAAAACGCCCGTTGTATAAGGTTAAGTTATATTACTTTGTTACTTCTTTGCAGTGAAAGAAGAGTGACTGTTGCCATATTTGTAAAATATATATATATCTATTTATATTCATCTCTCTTATGTTGAAAATATCTTCTTCTCAATCTTATTATCTCTTATAGAGAGAGATAATTATGTATAATTATATGTTATTTTGTATTATATGATATATAGTGTATATATTAATATATAATACCTTAATTTTATATATATTGTCAGGTATTCGATATCATATAGAATTTGGATTTAATATGTTACATTTTCATTTTTATTTTTTTTATTTATTTTTTTTATTTTTTCTTTAAATTTTCAATTTTTTTTTTTTTTAATCTTTTTCTTTTTTCTTTTTTAATTCTTATTTATTTTTTTTTTATTTATTTTTTTGTAATTTTTAATTTTAAAATTTTTTAATTTTATTTTATTTTTTCTTTCGTTGGTTTTCTTGCTAGCTCTCCAGTTTTTTCTCACTAGTTCCAGAAAGCATTTTTCTCCTTCAACTAGATGAGGAATTCCACATATTCAAGTCATTTCTTTCCCAGTTTCCATGATTCCTCCATTAAATTCCACGGCTGGCCTGAAATACTGTAACTACTTAGATTTCATAAAAAGATAGTTTAACAAACTATCCTTTCTATCATTTGGCTATATCCTTATATATATCCTTTGGCTCTTAGGATCTAAAGATTTATTTAATTAGTTTACTATATATCTATATATACTACTATTTTTCTTATCTAAACTTATTATATTTATCTTATTTATCTCTTATTATTATCGATTCTATTTTTTAATATATAAGTATATTTCTTATATATCTTTATATATATATATATTTTACTTTCTTTAAATTACTATTTTTTTTAATTATTTTATCTATACTATAGAATATTATATATTCTTTACTATTATTAATTAATATGATACATTTTTCATTTATATTATTACTTCAATTTATTATGTTATGTATGTCCATAAGAAGGTGCATTAATCTTCCAGTCGATCTGATTTTTTATACAAGGCTCCAGAATTGCTCAAGAATAAGTCATTAATTGTTACTCAAAAAGGAGACGTATATTCATTTTCTATTATACTTTTAATAACAATTTTTTCTATCTATTTATTTCAAAAGATAATCTAGTACATCTATATAAGTATATTATCTTATTCATTATTATATTATTATCATATATTTAATATTAATTATTTCTATTATATACTATATATATTATCATACTATATCCCTTATCTCTAATATTCAATTCGTAATTGATTAATACCTTATTTTTTTTGAGGTAGAATATATATATATATATATAGGTGTGGGGTGTTATGTGTCTTACTTATTATATCCTATCTATATCTATTACCTATAAAAATTATTACTCCTATAACTATATAATACAATATCATCTATTTCATACTTACTAGTTATATCTATCTAATATATATATATATTATTTCATTAATATTTATCTTAATATACCAATTTATACATTATTCATCAATCTTATATACTTCCATAAATAACCTGAATTAATTATTATTTACTAAATATTTTTTATTTCGTACATCACCTTTGTATATTGGATTATGTTATATGGATATATGATATAGTATCATACCTATGCTTAAGTGTTCATTCATTATTAGGGGTAGGGGGGCCCCGCCCTTGGACTGGCTCCCTGGTAGTATCTAACTCTATTAATTATACTTTATAATATATTATTCACATTATATATCAATATTACTACATATATTCTATTTTCTATTACCATATTCTTGTAATTCTTGCCTAATGCAATCGTACTTTTGGTTGATTGGTAGGATTTGCATTTTCTTACTATCCATGAAGTTACTCCTTTGATTATTAAGATACTTCGGGTTTGCCGATAAGGTTGGGAACATTATCGGCGATAGGATAAAAAAACATATTCTATCATTATATCTAACATTTACCCCCTTTTTAGGCCTACCCTATTATCTATGGGATTTCACTCTTACCCCTTCACTCCATATTAGGATTTACTTTATATCGAGACTTACACCCCTTCATCTTTATTTTACCTTCACCTCACCGGGTTGTACTCCTTCTCTACTTACCCCTCCTTTCCTCTTATTACCTTATCCTCAATTATAGCCTGATATACTTATTACTTTACTACTATAGTCTTATTTTATTTTCTTTTATTTAATATTTACTTCTTTTACTTTATTATTTATATCGTATCTAACATATCTTAATTTCTTAATTACTGATATTACTTTTCTTTAGATATTATCCTTCTTCTTTCATGTTTTTACTTTATGCTCTGTTCTTTCTAAAATTTCAACCTTAACATCTTTTATTTCACTTAACCACAAATCTTTATTATTTTATGTTCTTAAGCTGCATGTGATATCTTTCGTTTGACCAACCGCATTGGTTATTTATTAATTACTTAGTAACCAATTTTAAAACGCAATATATCAAAGGTGAGCAACCATAGTGTAATTTATTCTTTGAAATATTTTATCTGCATTCTTTTTTCTTATCTTCTTTATTTTTATGCTATTCTATATATTACTTTAACTTTACTATTTACTTCTTACTTCTTGCTGTTTGTCTGTCTGTTTATATTTTATACTTTTATTATATTTCCTTATTTACTATATATTAAATTCTTTATTTAATATCTTTATTCATTTTTATCCTTATTTATTCTTCTATCATATTTCATTTTCTTTCTTCTTACTTCTTTATAATTTTTATATTCTTTATCTATTTTTATTTTTTACTTATTCTTTACCTCTTTTGTATCCCGTTTTCTTACTCCATACATCGTTACCGGCCATGTATTACCGGTGAGCTCCCCTATTCAATTATTTATATTTTCATTTCTCTTATTATCTATCTTCTCTAATCTCTCTTCAATTATCTTCTATTTCTACTATATTATCTCCTTCTTTACCTCCAATATTTATAAAGCTGGGCAGACACACAATTTTCCCATTAATCCACAATTTACAATATTAACATTTACATATTTTTATCTTTACTATCTCTCATATCTTCCTTATCTTACTCTCTAATCTCTTTCGTGACTTTATGAGTATTTGATTCTTACTATACGCACCACTTATGATTGTTCTTCTATCACTAATATCACTACGTTCACCATATCATTAATACTCCCTTCATATACATGACTACTTACGGTTATTTTTCCCCACTTCATCTATATAGATGTAATGATATATATAATATATATATATATCGCCGGTGAGTATCTATGCGCCTGTCTACTTAGTTTGTTATCTGTTCCTTGCCATTACAGTATCACTACTCTTTTTTCCTGAACTCATCTCTATTCTAGTCTGAGCCTCTACATCCTATTCCTATACTGTGAGCCTCAGGTTTGCTCACCTAAATCTCCTTTGATTATGCAATATATTCACGTTTCATTATTACTTAGTTCATTCATAATCATTGATTCTAGATCAATATGAAGCGTCGCGAATAGTCTTGTATTCACAATCACCTATTGGTACTCTTTCCTTATACTCCCCTACTATATAATATAGATTGGTTCATAAAATGTTAAGCTAGATAGACATGTATTATTGAGTAGTGAGTTATGCGCGGTATGATATCTATAGTGATTAGCACGTTTATGCTATGATATTAGTGTTTTCAGCACTATTAATACTTATATGAGCGGTATATAGTGATCATTTTAGTTCTTCATCTCTTATCTATTACAGCCCCTTTCTTGACTCTTACTCTCTCATTCTCTGATGATAACCTTCTAATCACAGTGTACACTCCGGATTGTATTCTATACTTAACTATTTCTTTACTATATATATATTTTATTATACTCTATTCTATATATATATATTCATTATCTATTTATTAATTATATTATATATTATATATTATTATCTTATAATATATTCATCTTTATTTAGTTAGATATATACTATATCTTATGATATATATATATATATATATCTCATTTCTCTTTTTAATATCTGATATATAATATTTATTTTCTATATATCTATATTATATAGTCTATATATGTCTCTCCAGTCATTTCACGCACTTTTCTGACAACTTACTACTAAAGTGTCTTCTTTATAGAAAATCTTATCTGTAAGCCGATCTTGAACTGTTGTTAGACATACAGCAGTTTAACTTTTAGATATTTCCATAACAGTGTTGTTTATTTATCCTCTAACATTAATGAGGCCACACGTTTTTAGTCGATATAAGGGTGTTACTTTCCTCATCTCCACATCACCACTCTAAGGTGTATGTCTTTTTTGGCGGCCGACAGCCAGCACAGCACGCCGAACGTCACACACGGCAATTGCCTCGCAGAATAAGACGACCTAAGATGCCACTTATCTGGTCAGGGAAACCTGAGAGCGATCGGTCGGAGATAAGAAAGCGTTTAAGGACACAACGAGTCACCAAGTCTTTACTGCGGGAGCAAGAGACGTCGCGCGCTGACATAGCTGCGGAACGGTGACGACAGCGCGTCTGGATGGACAGAGCACGCAGTGAAGTAGAAGAGCGCAAGAGGCAACCTGAGCGGCAGATGGAAGTAGTCCCTGCGTCTTTCTAGGGTGTTCACTTGCAGTTTTAGAGTCCAACCCACATCGCACACGGCAGACGCAGCGGAACCGCGCGTGAAGCGACGCGATAGAAGTGGACACAGAGAGTGAGGTGAATGACGCAAGTGACTTTCAAGATCCGACTATTTAATTGTTCTAAACACAAATAAATTTAATAATGAGCACTCGAGATCATTTTAAGGTAATAGACGTGAGATCAAGCTTTGAATAGTGCGGCGGAGCGCGAGCGAAGTAGACTACGAGCATGCGATGCGAGAGACAGCTGAATCAGTGCGAATGCAATGAGCGACGACATAAGTAATGCGCGTGAGATAATCAGCAATGACAGTAATAATAATGAATCAATGAGAGTGAGGTGCAGTGGAGGTCCGATATACATAAGCAATCACATTCAAATAACAATTAAGCGAGAGTAACATACCAACGTGAAACACATGGTCCAACACACTAATACATAATACATAATAATACATAAATAAAATCACAATCACATAACCTCACACTCAAATCAGACGATGCGAAGTACAGCAGATGAAGCAGTGCTCTGCATTAGAGTGGAATAGGGCGCGGAGAAAGAGTCGAATGATGTTTATTGCGAAGCCTGTACGCGCCCAAAAATTTTAGCGTCGGCACTAGCGGAGTACGACGCTTTTATTGACTATTATCTAATTAAATTTAAGAAGAGGATGGGTTGATAGGTCCTGCTGAACTGATTTGAGCGGACTCCAGAGCACGTCTCTCCTCCGCCAGCCGTTTGCTTTGAGTGTGACAACATGAGGGTTTGAAGTAGTGCGAGAAAGGGTCTAGTTTGCAGAAGGAGGATTCGGTGGTCGCGTGATCGAGCAGATGGCAGGGTGGCTCTGCGTCGGTATATGAAGCCGGAGTATTACCGGGCGACTATGCGAGATCGAGAGGGCTCGACCTGTCGGCGAGGAGAGACGGCAGGGAAGCTACTCCTCCCCTTGTTTGCTAGATTACTCGCTGACATCGTTTTTATTTTTAAGGAAATTGGTCTCGAGATTTTTTACTAGGTTCTAGCAGGCCGTTTGTCGCTTTATGTCTGCACACTCAATAGATTATCTTACTATATCACCCGCCCAGCCATTCTATAGCGCACTAGTTCCTCACCACTGGCCTGCCCAGGTAATGTGCAGGGAGAATAGCGTCGGATGGAATGCAACGTTTAATATTCAGCGCCTAGCCTTTATAATTACTCTAGCATTCTAACACATCTTCTCACCAATCTGATCAAGTCGGTCAGTCTGGGGATTAAAGGTAACTTGTGTGTGCCTCACAATTACCTTCTAGTTCGGGTGAACATTTGTTTAACCTTGACCAGTTTGTCTATTAATGAGCGAGCGATCCCAAGGGATGTAGCCTTTTTAACGTACGCACGATTTTTTGCTTTTCGGTAAATATACTATCTTTCGCGTTTATGGTCATTGTGGGAGGATTTTCTTTTGGACGGATATAAATTTTTAGTCCAAGTAAGAGTCCAATGCCTTCTTGGACCTTAACTGTTCGAAATAAATATTGGTTCCTTGGGAGAGACAGATTTTAATTTTGTAAAGAGGACAGTTTTTACTTCTAAAAAGTGCGCGATTTTCTTTTATGATGAGGAAGCCCAAATTTGGTAGAGGAGGATTTTTTTTTGTATGCTCTATCTATTGCTACCAGTAGACTCCCTGCGTTCTATATTTTCCACAAAGGGTGAGGGTCTATTTGAGCTTAGGGTATATATACCTAGGGGTTCCCAATTGCCACTCATCTGATTGCGTTGCCGGTTTTCCGGTTAATTAAGATCGTGGGAATGAAGACTACCTGGTGCTTCTCAGCCTTCTCTGCTAAGATACTGGCAGAGAAATGGCCGAGACTTTTCCATCCTTAGTTGCGGTCCTTCTCTTGGTGTAAATGGGATGTTTCTGTGATGTTTTTGTGGTTGTTTCATATACTGTTTCTTATTTATTAAATCCACCAGACTCCTTGCGTCGTGTCCTCGGTTCTTTTCCGTAAACATTGGTACAGGGAGAACAATGTCTATGGGCCACCGACTTAGGATCTTTTAAATTAGAGAAGAGGTGTGGAGAGCTGTCCAAGGGAGGCAGTTGGTGGATATCCACCAGTCAACTCGATGAAATGTCATAATTAATTGACCTTATTTTAAGACAAAAGAATAGGGATCCTGGGTGTTGGAGCAGGTTGGGGAACCCATTTTGCTCATAATCGCCTAATATTCTCTTGTTTGTTGGTAAAGAGAAGATTCATATAAAGAGGATATACGGATTAGTTATTCTTACAGAGTTGTCCAGTTGTATTGTAGTTTTTTAAATTGGGTATCTTTTAATGGCTATAATTTTCAAAAGTGGTTATACACTCAGTACCTCTTTCCCCCTCTCAGTACTCATAAAATCATTATTATTCCCTCTATTTACCTATACGGGAGGGTGGGGTTAGGTTATTTCCTTAAGTATCTATTGTTTCTTTGACAGGTATGTTTGTAAAAAGTGACTCTATATCGAAGCTGGTCATATAACAACTGTCGGCTAGCGATACGGTTATTAATTAAATTACGAAAACCACTGAAAGGTATGAGTCGTGTATTGGCCCCGTATAGTTTTGATTTTTTAATCTGAAGTTTAAGACATTGGCCTTTATATCATATTTTGGGAACAGTGATACTTGGCTCAAATCCTATACGTAGCGTTGGATGGTTCTTCATTGGCTGAGAGGATGGGGCGTGAGTGGGTCCACAGTATCGCGCTTGTGTGTTGCTTAGAGAAGGAACTTACCACTTAGGGCAACTTTGTTTTGTTTTTCCATAATATGCGAAAGCTGGTAACTGTATTCCGGATGTATACTGTACCCCAATATCATTGCAACCCAGGTAGATGGTTCGAGATGCCCGCAGTTTTCTCGGTTATTAACATCATCGAAAAAAATAGACAGGACCTTCATACTTACATCCGGTGTTTTGTTTCGAGTGCTTTCAGGAGTGTTTTTAAAAATTATCAATTTTCTATTAACACCGTAAGATTTTTCGAACCAACTTCATGTTAAGTGCCCCCGCCACGGGGCTTCCCGGTGGTGGTCGGATACCGAAGGACCCCTTAAGATCTTAGAAAATGTATATCTTCTCTTTCAATAAAACAGACTACATTCTCCCCTTGCCTTTTGTTCAGGTGTGGCTTATATATATTATCTGGTTTTATCCTTTCCTAAGTGCCCCCACTTCAAGTATTTTCAAATCAGTCAATACACCAAATGACGGGGGAAATATACTTTAATGAAGGCGCTTTTAAAAACTATAATAAAACTCTATCTCGCTTACAAACTATTTTAACCTCGGACAGTAAATTCTTTTTACCTGTTCTATTCCATCTGGGGGAAGGTAAAGGCTTGTTGAGCCTTTGTGAGAAATAAGTTATTTAGGGCGTTATGGAAAATATTACCATTAGTGTTAATCTGTAATAAGACGGCAATTTAATTACAATACCAACTGCAGAGCTATCAGTCAACGCGTTTCTTTCTCATTTTTTTCGATGATATAATTTGCTAATTGCTACAAGAATAGGCGTTAAGATTACCTTTTCCGGGATCTATATTCAGACATTATTATTTATGAATTATTCTTCATTACTATTTCTTTTTCTATAGCTTCCGACTTTATGTCCGAACTTTGGACCCGAGTTTTTTAAAAGAAATATGTGCACATTCTTTCACTTTGATAATATGTTTCAACTGCAAAATAATTTCCGCGTCACGCGTTAGAAATTAGCCCTCTAACAAACCTTAGTATGCAAGCATAATTTTCTAATCTCTTCAGTGTGTCTGTCTGATTATAGTACTGCTGCCTTAAATTTCGTTCATTATTGTATGAATCCGGTTCCGGTTCCGGCTGTTTATTTTCTTTTTAATATCAATAGTATGATATTATTTAGTGACTTGACGTTATACTATTTTTAACAACTTCATAAATCTTGGTAGTACAGTTTACGTGCGTAACCTATTGTTCAAAACTTACGATAGGAAAGTTTGCTAACATCCAATCCATTTGCTTTTGATCAATTTTTTTCTTAATTAAATTTTCTCTGCTAATTTGCGATAAGCATTTCCATTATAGTCGTTAATTACAAAATATTAAATACAAGTTAAGTTGTTAAAGTATGAGTTTATTTTCTGAGAATATTAATCTTAATATCTTAAGGATGAAAGTGTATACAGCAACTAGAATTTTCCACATTTTTATATATATTTATTGATTAATATTAACATTAATATATTATAATATATATAGTTTATTATATATCATAATATTTATTATATCATCTATTAATTATTATATCTTATTATTTTTCTATATATTTTATTATATAAATATCTTTAATTTATATAAATCTCTATAATATATATTATCTATACTGACTGTTTCATTTATAGTTTCTAAGTTGTTCATTCTATTATATATATATATTAATATTTCCTATATATGTATTATCTATTAATATATCTATATTATATTTCTTATTATTATATATTATAAATATATACTATTTATATATATAATTATATATATATACCATATACCCTACAGAATATTATCTTATATATTAGTAAAAATTATATATTATACGTTATTTATTACATATATAATTACTATAGCAAAATCTATTGAATCTATTATATCATATGCATATATATATTTCAATTATTATATTAACATTAATATCATATATATATTAATTATATATAACTCTATATATACTATTAATAATATACTATATATTATTAATATATATTAAGCAAAAAAATATACTATATATCTATATATATAGTATATATTATTATACATATATTATATTAATATATATCTAATATATATTATATTATACTAATTAATATTTAATCAATCTATATATATTAAATACTTACATAATATTTAATTATCTACTATGTCATATAATTATTCATATATTATTCTATTTATATATATATACTAATATATATATAGTATAGTATTATATAATTTTAAATATATTATACTATATATATATCTTACCCTTGGAGGTTATAGTAGCATCCTAATATGGACATTAATAGGTCAGTATATAGTATATACTACATTATGTTATTATGCATAAGTTTCCCTCTGCTAAGCATATATTAGTTAGACGGGCTATTATATCATTCTATTATATGTATGGATACCTATTTATGCTCTTTTACACAATTATAGCCGATATATATGGATGTATTTGCTTATATTAAGGATTTGTTGTTATAATATAGACATTTTCCATTATCAAACATTATTTCTATTATATATATACTATTTTATATAATACCAGCTTTTAGACTATACTACTGTATACGGTATTATACCGAATGAAAAATTACTTTGATTCTCTATAACGGGGCAACTACTATGGCGTATGTTTATTATATACTCACTATTATCACTATATAGTATATATATACTTATATACAGTATATATGTTTCAAATCGAGATAAATTTATAATATACTCTTCATCAATGGTCCCGCTCCACCCAAATCACTGCTTATATAATACTATTACTTATATGATATCTTATTAATCAGTGAGTAGTATCTTTGCCAACGCGTGTTTTTTCTCTCAAACAGTACTATATATAAGCTATATATAAAATATATATTATAAATTTTGTAGTCAAATAAACTTTAACTTATATCATATTATAATAGCATAACCAACGAACTTATTGTTTATTCGCCTCTATCTACTATATTACCAATAGTTTAACTTTATTAATTATTCCTATCTATAATATATTATATATATAATATAAATTAATATATATATACCCACTGATCCTATATGAAATACTTACGTATCATACTAAGTTGTCTTACATATTACCTTTCAACCTATTATGCTAGCAGGTATTGTTTTCGATTTGAGACAATCTAACTACTATATATCTATATCACTTATTGCTAATCTACTACTAATTGTATAAATCATTAATATATATATATAAGTGAGGGTATATCAGCGCGTACATTTCTTTTGTCAAATTTATATTTATTATATTCTTTTTTTTACTAATATATTATATACTATATACTGATATATATATTAACATATAATATACTATATAATATATATATATTATATACTATATTATTCTTATTATTAATATATAATACTATATTACTTATATATGTATATATATACTATATATCTATATATCTATATATATATATATATTACTATATTAATTATATTATTCTTATATATTCATATATATATATTATATATACAAATACCATTATACACTACTCAATTTTTATATATTTATTAAATATACTAAATATTACATATATATTTAATATATATATAAATATATATATATATTTAATACAATATCATATACCCTGCTCACTATTTATCTCGTATATATATATCTACTATATATCAATATTTCCTCTTATTAATTATTTTATATATTATCTATATAATTATATATGAGTAACCCTATATACTTATTCTATAATATTTATATCACTCACTATATATATATATATATATATAAGTATATAGGTATATAGTATATTGATTCACTACCAATGTTCACAGTGATCATGTGAGTAATTTATCTCTATGAGATCAATATGATCTATTGACTGATACATAAAGTGGAAGACTAGTCAAAGATATTGTTACCTATATTAGACTTATATCTAGCTGTATAGTATAATACTAGTGAGTATTACTTTTATAATATATATGTGATAATAACCATATTAAAGATAGTCGAGTTAAGACTGTGATAGATATGTAGTGTCGCATTACAAGTCTAGTATTATATATGAAAATCCAGATAAATATGTTCAATATTGTTATAGTACATATGTTGATCAGACTAAGTAATAATTACATATACCGGTTTCTCTCAGTAATGGTAGGATAATTGAGTCTTAGCGATAGAGAAAAGCTTAGCAAACGTATAGAGCGTGTCTATTTTGTAAACCGCGAAAATGGATATTTTAACAAAGGTAGCATTAATTATGTCTACGATTAATATATAGTTATATCTAGTTGCATAGTGAAATGCGTTAGCTGACAAGCTGTAGATGAATTTCACACATAATTCACATATAACAAACTACACTGTGATGATAATTATATACATTAATTTAAGAGGCACTTTTTTTACATTATTGGATGAAGAAAGTGAATATCATAACTCCAGTCATATATTGAAATATAACTATATAAATGAATTTAAGTCCTATATATTTATATATATATATAAGTATATATATAGTATATATATATATATATATATATATATCCATATAATATACTATCATATAATATACTATAGATAATATATAATTACAAGATTTTTACGGTTAGGCTTTACTGAGCTTAATTGACGTATATTTAGGTTATCGGTAACTAATATTATTGATATTTGATGTTAAGGTATATATTAATGATTTTAGGTATAAAAGTTTAATTGGTATACCGGAAAATATACAGAGAGAGATAAGATGATTCAACCAGCGCCCATCCCAGGCTATCTTCTTAATCACTCACTTCTTCTTTGTTATTATTGTATATTGCGTGATGCACTTAACTACTCTCTTGAGGTAATTCCATTTACGGTGATAGGAAAAAAACAAAGAAAGTGATTCAACCAGGCATTTTAATCATATTTTTTGTATTATTGTTATTCTTAATACTCTCTTATATCATCAGATAGGCATCAGCCACGAATGAAACCAATGGGGCTGAAGGAGGGGGGCAAAGAAGAAGATGATAACACAGAAAAGGAGAAATAAAAGCCAAAAGAAATAGATGGCACAGATGCATAGCGTGGATAACCGGAACTTATTAAAAATTTAGATAATTTTGGAGTGCCCCCAATTACAGTTTCTACGGCTTCTATTCTTTTCAACATAGGTGTTGTATCTTCTAGAAATTTTCCACCTCAGCAACCTCAATGGGATATACCCTGTAGAAAAACTGAAGAACAGCTAAAGCCAATACCCAGGTGTTTTTAGAAAACAAACGTTTTAGATGAACCTTTCAATACTCAGCTGGAAAGAGAAGAACCTTCTCCAGCAGCAAGAAAGAAAACTTACCTTTCGTGGGGAGAATCTTCAAATATTTTTCAACAAAAGACAAACTGGAGTGAAGCCTGGGGCTAAATTCAACCCAATGAGACCTTTGGATTTGGAATTGAAGATACCACAAACACCAAGGCTCCATGAGGGCAAGCCCCACCTGATTTCAGGAATATGACTTTTTCAGGTATAACTAATAATTTGCAAAATTTTTACCCATTTGGTCAACAAGGATATAATTATATGCTTTATGGGAATTATTTTCCATCTAATTTATTTTCTACCGCATTTTCCGAAATTCCCCAAGACTTACGGTTATTTGAAATATCTAACAACACAAGTAATTTAAGAAGAAATATTTATCAAAAGCTTTCGACCAATCTTAGCCCTCTTTTAAATGCTATGTTATATAAGCTAAATTATATGTAGTAAAAAATACATAAAATAAAATTATCATAAAAGTTTTCGTTTTAATTTTTTGAAAAAAGGTAAGGAGTTCAAAATGTTGTTTATGATGGGATCTATTTGTGAGTCGTTTCTTTGTATGCTATAATTGTTGGAATTGTTTATGGAGAAGGATTCAGCAAATCTTGTAAGGGGAAGGTTTTCGATGTTAATAATGAGTGTCATTTGGTCTATGTAAATGGTATGGTTGTTGGTGGATCTGTGTAAGGTAAGGGCAAAGCTAGGGTTGTCTTGAAGTAAGTCATATTTGAGCTGATAATTACGGCGAGTGAAGTCATGTATTTTATAACATACAAAGAAACGACTCACAAATAGATCCCATCAAGAACAACATTTTGAACTCCTCACCTTATTTCAAGAAACTAATACCAAAGCTTTTATGATAATTTTACTTTATGTAATTTTATGACATTTATGATGTTAATTTATATAACACTTGCAGCTGCAAAGAGGACCCAAGATGGTATTCGAAAGCTTTTGGCTAAATATTCATTCTTAAATTTTTGTAATATTTGATTTTAATTTTTAACCTATTAGTATTAGAAAATTGATTTTCTTCTATTTAGATAAGGATTTTACAAGCAACTGTTTATAATTAGGCCATTACGAATTGAAATTAAATCCGACTGACGTCTTAGTCAATTTACCTAATGTTATATATAAATAGTATATAATATATAGTATATATATACTAGTATATATAGTATATAGTATATATATATATTATATACTATACTATATATCATATATATATGTAAATATAGTATATAGATAGTATATATATAATATATATATATATATAATATATATACTATATATATAACTATAGATACTATATATATAGTTATACAGTATATATATATCATAGTAAGAACAATTACACTCCCCTTATTGGGCCAAGTGGCGAAACCGCACCCTCGCAAGTTAGGTATGCCGAAGCGGCTGTATACCACTCCCGCCCCCACTCGGGTCAAAGGGTCACCACAGGGTGCTACTCGACCCGCGTCCGGAACCGCTGGGAGTGAACGGTATCAGAATAACAATTTAGACTGCTAACAAACGCCCTCACAGCTTCGTAAAATGGTAAGAACAATTAACTCCCCTTATTGGGTTTCGAACCCGACACCTTCGCATGTTGGTATGCAAGCGTGTTACCACTAGAACCAACGAGAGGTAAAGCGAACTTCACCCATTTTCTCTGAAAGGACTTACTTATCTTCCCAGGAAGAAATAAGGCAAGTCAATCTTTGACAGTGACCTCTGGCAGAATCTCCCGCCCCACTCGGTGTCAAGGGTTCACACAGCCGTCTGCTACCGAAATCGGCGGAGTGAACGGGTATCCAGGTAACAATTAGAACTGCTAACAAACGCTCACAGGTTTCGTAAAATGGTAGAACAATTAACACTCCCCTGTCATTGGGGTTTCGAGACCAGCACGCCTCGGCCATTTAAGAACTTCGTGCAGCGTTTGTTAAGCAGTTCTAAGAAATTGTTACTGATTACCGTTACTCCCCGATAACACCCTGTTGTGACCCTTGACCGAGTGGGGGCGGGGAGATCTAGCAGAGGTCACTGTCAAGATTGACTGGCCTTATTCTTCTGGGATCAGTAATCTTTCAGAGGAAATGGTGGATTTTCCTTTTAGCCTCTCGTAGCTGGTCTAGTGGTAACACGCTTGACATACTAACTGCGATGGGTGCGGTTCGAAACCCAATTTAAGCGGCGATTTAATTGTTCTTTACCACTTTACGAATGTGAGCGTTTGTTAGCAGGTCTAAATTGAATGCGGAAATATAATTATAATATATATATTTATATATTATATATAGTATATATCTAATATAGCTATATATATATATACTATTATACATTATACATATACTACGTATATATGTTAATAAATATATAATATATATATGTATATATATAATATACTATATATAAGTAGTATATATATATATATATATAGTATATAAGTATATATACTATATATAGTAGATATATATATAAATATATATATATACTATACTATAATATACATATATAAGTATATATATATAGTTATATATTATATTATATATATATAGTACTCATAGTATATAACGTAATATACTATATATAGAGTATGACTATACTCAGTATAGTATAGTATTAGTATTATATATATATAAATATGTATACTATATATATAACGAAATCAATTAATAAATATTAATAAATCATAAATATAGATAACCCCTGTTTTTCCTTAAGGCCGGATTTTATACAGCTAAAAAGGACCAAAACAACACTTAGAAACCCATTTTTGACTACAAAATCTAATGGCCGACTAGTTTCGGGTGAACTCAACTGCTTTTACCCATTCTCAAGGCTAAAAGTTAGAATGAATAAAAAATAATAAACTTTACAATTTGAAATATAAAATAAATAAATAAGTAAGTATATAAAATATGAAACATTTCGAAAAATCAGTTCTGTCATATGCCGAAATCTCACTTCAAAATTAATGATATTATTCAGAGTGCAAATTTTCATTTTAACTTGTTGGAATCTTTGTATATATGGCACCAAACAAAAGTAAATGAAAATTTGCATCTCTGATACATATCATAATTTTGAAGTTGAGTTTTTCGCCATTTAACAATTGCTCTTTTCTGAAACGTCTATATTTACGCTATACTTACTTTATTTATTTATTTTAAATTTCAAATCTGTACGTTTATTATTTTTTATTCATTCTACTTTTAGCTTGGAGAATGGCGTAGAGATTTGATCAACCAGAAAGCTAAGTCGGCAGAAGGATTTGTTAGTAAATCAATGTGTTAAGTTTGTTTTGGTCCTTTTAGATGTTATATATATAGTAGGTATACTAGTATATATACTAACTATATATATTATAAGTATAATACTATACTATATATACTATATAATTATAAATATATATATATATATTATATATATACTATTATATATACTATATAATATATATATATTATATATATAATATTATGATATAAGTATACTATATACTATACGTTACTATATAATAGTAGTATAATAGATAATTAGCTGATATATATATTACTATAATACTATAATCATATATACTATATATATATATATATATATATATATAATAAAATATAGTATATATACTAGTATATAATATATACGTATATACATATAGTATATATATAGTATATACTATATTATATATACTATATAGATTAGTAATATATATATTATATATATCTATATATATATATTATTGTATATATATATAGTATAATATAATATACTATATAGTAGTATATATTATATTTATATATATATACTATATATTATATATATTATAATATAGTATATATACTATATATATAGATATATATAATCTCTCTCTCTGGG
>JABUQX010064125.1:0-25000 GCA_015478945.1 Trachelipus rathkii
TATAGCAACATGCGTAATCCGTTTAGATAGATTTCTAAATCACATTCATCTACTCTCCACCTGAGGGGTTTCTGCATCTTGAAACCCTTACATCTATAATAAGCAAGTATATAGCACCCAGCATTCACTCTTTGCAACTAGATAACTTCCACTTCTTACTGCTAATAGCTGAGTTACCTCTTTAAACGCGTTAAGAAGGAGAATTCGCAAATATCATCCAGCCTGTCATGCCTTTAACCTTGTGTTGTTCGAAGCATAAAGACAAACTGCTTCATTTATTTCTCTCATCCTCTCAAGCATGTATAAACTACTATTCCAAAGAGTCTGAGAACATCTTGCATTACAGAAAGTTGGAGGGAACAATTTAACCTCAAAAAATTCATAGAGGCAATATACCATCGCTATCCAGCAAAAAAAATCTCATGCGGATCGCCGGATAAGAAAAATCATGATGCTGCATATCCCTCATACACCTCATATATATAATATATATATAGATTATAATCATACGTTATTATATATATAATATATACCAGTTATTATATAATATAATATTATATATATATATACTATATATATATAGATAAGTAATATACTAATATTATATATATATATAATATATATATATATACTATATATATATTAATGAGGGACTGAAGTTTTTTTAAATAGAGATTATTTTCTGAGTAATAAAATGCCATTGTTTTTCAATCATTTAAACAGTTAAAGCCTTCGCTTTACTTAGACAAATACTACCACTATTACTACTATTATTATTATTATTATTATTATTATTATTATTATATATTATTATATATTGATTACTTTCATATATTATTATTATTATTATTATTATTATTATTATTATTATATTATTACATCGTAATATTGCTGCTACAATATCAATATATTTATCAAATTTTCAACTTTCTATAATTTGGTAAAACGATTTTTAGATCTTTTACTATCTCTTAAATATTATACTTTATTTTATACTTCACAGAATCTTCTTCTCAATTTCTATTTCAATCTTAATTTTGATCATTTTATTTTACAAAGAGAAACTCTTTATCCTCTTTGTTGGATTTGATTAAATAGTTTATTTTATAACTAATATGTTTTATAGCTTTTGTTTCTATTTAACTTGGCTTTTGATAATTAATGTTAATCATTCTTTCTCTTTTATGAATTTATCCACTTCTCCACGTCCTAATAAAATCCATCCCGATAACCTTTCATCACAAAAAGTCATTCAAAGTTATTTAAAGGTATTTAAGATACTGTAGACTTTTAACCTTTAAAAAAATATTTATTTTTCCTTTTTTTTTTTAAATTTTTTTTTTTTTTTTTTTTTTTTTTTTTTTTTTTTTTTTTTTTTTTTTTTTTTTTTTTTTTTTTTTTGTATTACTATTTTTCTCCCTTCCAAGGGTCTTGCTAGGTAAGACTTCGCTATTGTTAATAAGTATTAGCAATATTCTCCATGCCCTTAAGTTTGTCCTTCCTTGATGACCTTTTTCTTCATTGTCATGGGTATCTGTTATATAATATAAACAGAAATGTAGTGTTAAAGGCGTAACGAACAGAAAATACAAAAACAGAAAAAAAAATAAAAAAAAAGAAATGTAGAATTCAGAGATTTTTTTTTTTATATAATTTATCTTTTTGAAATTTGACGGAAATTAATGGAGTAGTATGCTATATAAATTCATGAAACCTTCTCTTTAATAATATTAAATAATAAATAATATTCAATCATAAATTTAATAATAATAATATTAATAATAATAATAAATAATAATGGATTCACTAACAAAATAACAATGATACATAATCATGTAATGTAATAATCTAATAATTAATAATAATAATAATAAATAAAAAATAATAATAATAATAATAATAATAATAACTAATAATAATAATAATCAATAATAATATAATAATAATAATAATAATAATAATAATAATGATAATAACGTGAAAAAATTATAAATAAAACATAAATATAATAATAAAAATCAGTCTATAATTACTAGTAATAGTATCCATACAATCATTCCACACAGAAATCCAACTCCTAAAAATATTTCGCAATACTAAAAACTACAGTAATGATAATGAAATAATAATAATAATAATAATAATAATTAATAATAATCAATAATAATAATAATAATCATAATACATTAATAATAATTCAATAAATAATAATAATAATACATAACAATACCGGCATTATTTTACCGATTAATCCCAAAATTTACTGAATGCACAGTTAATAAATAATAGATGAATAATAATACATAATAATAAATTAATAATGAAAATAATAATAATTAATAATACATAATAATAATAATAATATAATAATAATAATACATGTGAATAATAATAATTAATAATAATAATAATAATAATAATAATAATAATAATAATAATAATAATAATAATAATAATAATAATAATAATAATAATAATAATAATAATAATAATAATAATAATAATAATAAAAAATAATAATAATAAAAATGGTAATGATAAATAATAATCAAATCAATCAAATCAAAAGTACTTACAAAATATCAATTTAATATAAAAAGTAATACAATGCGTGTCCTCTTTTCGGAGATTGTTTTGTATTTTATGGGAAAATTTTTATCATAATATCATATAGAATCAAACTAAAAAAATTTTCTTTGATTTCATGATAGGTTATCGTTATGAACAAAAGAAAAGTCTATATTTCTTATTCTTGGCGTAGAAACGTTTGATTATGATCTTCTAATATATGCCTATATTCTACTTCTTTTGCACTAAGGGAACAGTCGAAGATTCAAATGTTATTGATGTCAGAACGGTCAGAGCATAATGTAAAAGATTTTGTTGAGCCACGATTATTCAACCACATATAGTCAATGGTAGTAGAGTTATTGTATAAATTTGTCGTTAATTCCTGCTAGCGGTGAGTTAGGATTAAAACAACAAACAACAACAACAAACATACAACAAACCAAACCCAAACTTACCAAGCTCGAACCAACAACAACAACAATAATAATGAATTATCAATAATTATAAATAATAATAATAATAATAATATGATCAATAACTAATAATAATGAAAATAAAATAATAATATAATTAATAATAATAATACTAATTAATAATAATAATGAATAGTAAATAGTTAATAATAACTATTAATACTACTACTACAACTACACTACTACACTACTACTACTACTAATAATAATAATAATAATAATATAATAATAATACAGTAATAACTAATAATAATAATAATAATTTCTCCAATTATTGTAAATATTACTAAATGAAATATTAAGAAACAGTATTATATATTATGCAGATTATATTATATTGATTATTTTTATTATTAAAAGTTTTTCTTTAATTACATATTATTATAATATTATTATTGATTATTTTTATTCTTACTTATTAAATTTTCATTATTATGATTATTAATTATTCTTTATTATTATTGTTAATTGTATTGTCATTATTATTTCTAGATTTGTAATGTATTGTTTTATTATTATTATCATTTAGTATGTATATTATTATTATTATTATATTATGATTATTTATGTATATATTATTAATTATTCATATTTATTATTATTTATTATTCCATCAATTCAATTCATTTATTTCTATATCATTATATATTATTATGTATTATGTACAATGTTCGCATATTTATCCATCGTCTTTCTTTTAATATTATCTCTGATTGTCAATATGGTTTCCTCCGTAGCCCTTATATATCGAAACCAAACCTAACTATAACATCATTATTTATTACTAACTAAATTTAATTATACTAATCTCCGATAGAAAAGTCTATATATAGTATATATATATATATACTATAAAATATACCTTATATAATACATTATAAATACTATCATGAGAAGAGTTTATATGATATACGCTCTCGACTATTTCCTACTTATATCAGAGTATATTTAATCCCTAATATATACTATAATATACACCAACTACTATCAAAAGCACACTGTACACTATACGGTACTACTAATAATCTATCATATATATAGTATTATTATTATAAATATACTATATAATCCTAATTCCACTGACTAGATTCATATAATTCGCAATCTAACTATAGTATATCCTATATCCATATAGCATAATTATACCGGATATACTATATATAGTATTACTATATATATATATATATATATATATAATATATATGCTTTTATATCTGATGTTACTCCAGCTCGAAGATTCTATTAAAAAAAAATATGAGAAAAATTCGCATTTAGGAAAAGTATTTCTTTGTTTAACAAATGAAATTTAAAGAAAAATTATTTTAAGTTTTGTCGTACAAAAATTGGATGCTTTAAAAACGTCTAATGAAACATCGTTCTTTTACACAACACACAGCATTATATCTATTATAATAAATATAAACCTAATATTAAATAAAATATAAGTATATATATTACTATATATACTATATATAAATATATATATATACTAATCAATATATACTATATATATATAAATTACATATCATTATATATAATATATTAACTATATAGTACTATATATATATATATATATATACTTACATAACTATCTAATTAATAATAATAATCAAATTGATATTGATATTTTTACTCATACAGTTTTTATTTTCTTTGATCCGAGTGGGCCCTTCTGGCCCCCCTCTCCATCATTATTCACCCCCAACGTCCCCTGCACTAGCGTGTTAACAAACTAATACACACGAGTGTCGTACCAAGGAGAAAGTAAAATTTCTTCCTTGGTAATTAAAGAATACCCTAGCGCCCGCAGGAGGTCACACACTGCGCCCTATGCGCCGCAGCCGCGCCCATCAAGCTATTCCATGCGCGGCCCAAGTCCCAAAAAAACAAACTTTAAAATATATTTCAAGATTAATTCATCTGAATCCTTGTACATTATAAAATCATTAAGATGAGGCTATATCCCGTATTTTATATATAAGCGCATACTACTAATACTTAGTAACTTATATATATAATAATATATATACTATATATATATATTTAGTATAACTATAATATATTTATCTATTAAACTAAACTATATAATACTATACTAATATATCTATATATATTATCTAAGTTAAATATATATATTAATACTATACTACTATATATATACCGACATATATCATTATATATACATATATATATAGCTATAAATAGTATAGTATACTAATAAGGATACTGCGTATTATAATATATATATATAACTATATATATACTTACTATACTACTATATATTTATATCTATATAGCTAATATATATATACTCATACTACTATATAATATTATAGACCCTACACGTGATAATCTGTAAATACTATATATCTGCGGCCACGAGGACTGTTTTGTAGTCAGTTTCTCATTTTACGGTAAATAAGTTTGACACCCCTGCCCTAGTGGTAAAACCGCAAAACCGAATGGCAGAGGCGGGCGGTCTCTGGACCCTCTCGTGGACGACGGGACTGAAAATCCCCCCTCTGTCCCCGTTAGTTCGAAGCCCCCAAAATTGGAAATTAAAAATTTTTTGTTTTTGTAAATTATTCGAAAAAACATACAACGCAAAAAAAAAAAAAATAATATAAACTAAATTTAATACAAAAGATTAAAAAAAATGCAACGAAAAATAGCGTTATTAAAAACTAATAAAGTCAGTTTAAAAAGTCTTTTTGAAAAGCTTCACTTCTTAAAATACCTAGTATATAATAAAATAAATTACACGTAAAGTTCACACATCTTATTACTCGTCTGTCTTTCTTATTTGTATCACCATTTTCCTCCGCACGAAAAAATTTCCAGGCGTAGAACCATCAGATATAATGTTCCAAATACCTATATATCATTTACTATATATATAATATACTGATATTACGAATATTTTAAAATATAAAATATGTAAAGAAAAAATTCAGTCGTGAAATCTTCTTTCAAAATATAAGGAATATTATTTGTGTATGTAAATATGACTATATATTATGTAAATAAATTTATTTAACCATTTATTTATTCGTTAAATAAATTGTTTATTTACTTATTTAATGCTATTATTATTATATTCATATAATACATATATATTTTGAATAATACAGGAATATTTATCTACTATAAAATATACTATATATATATCATTTAAGAAATATTTTCGTCATATATATACTAGAAGTCTTCTCGAGCCATAAAAGTGGAAATGGGAAAGCAAAAGATTAGTTACTAGGATGAGGAGCGGGTTGAAAATTTGTAGAAAAAATATGGCAAATAATCAAGAATGAAAAAAAATATATATAGCTTGGAGGATAGTGCAAAGTTTTCGAAATTTCAAGAAAGTAAATAATATGCGTGGTTAAGAAAAATAAATAAATTAAGATAGCGTTTATAGGACATTCTAGATGAAATAGCATGCAATATTTCCTGATTGTCCTAGAAGTTATTATACATGGTCAGACACTAATTGCACACATTAATCCTGATAAGTAATCGATATCTCATGGGATTTCCGTCTGAAATTGTTGTCTCTATATCTGTTTTTATCGCTCTCTAATCTATTCAAATGTGAGAATCGCGAAACAAAGATTGTTTCGTTAAAGCATGAAAGAAAATAATGAGACTCCTCACTCGTGATTACCTTGATTGTATTTCACAAAAAGAGAGGAAGAGATGAGAGAGAGAGAGAGAGAGAGATAGAAGAGAGAAGAGAGACGAGAGGATACCTAGGAGAATAGAGAGAGAGAACGACCGAAGAGCAGCCTAAGGAGAGAGAGAAGAGAGACGAAGAGAGCGAAAGAGACGAAGACGAGAGAGAAGACGACAACTTTTAATGCAGACAATCATTACCCTGCTATCAACCTAAAATGAAATATATATATATATAACTATAGTATATATATAATATAATCATTATATATATATGACCTAATATATATTATAATATATACATATATCAATAACTATAATATATATATATAATTAATATATAATAAGGACTTCAGGTATCTAGTAAACACCCTATTAAAAGCTAATTCCATATCTTCTACATACTTTAGAAATGTAAAGGAAACAAATTCACATAACAATATTCAATACAAATAATTAAAAAAATTTAAACTGACTCTTTAACTACCAAATTCGCTATTCTATATCATACATTGGCTAAAACGTATCAGAAAGAAGCGTTGTCAGCATGCCGTTAAAAAAAATTTAACTTCCTATATCATACCATTGCCCGTCTACGCGTTATTTCACCGCTCGGCTCTCTCGCCCTCTCATGTTTCTATTATTCAGAATACGTGAAAAATGTCTCCTAGCAAAAACATTCCGTCACAAATAGATCAGATTATTGAACAGCAGACCTTTTTTACAGCAATTCTATATTATTAATTGCTACGTATGATGAGTGATAGTAGGGTATATATATACTAGCAATAATACTATCAATCAGATAATATCATATCACTATCACTAATATCAATTATATTATTACATCTATATATATATATACTGCCTTAATACTATAGCACTATTATATATATATCTACTAATATACACCGTTATAATAATAGTTATCGAGATTATAATAACATACAATAATATCGCTGCGTAAACTAGGTAGGAAAAGAAATTATATAATATATTACTACTATAAATATATAGTATATTATTAATATACATATTACGTATATACTATATAATATTATTATATATTATACTATTATATATATTTAATTATACTATATATATAGCTAGATATATACTATATATAATAGTAGCCACACACTATTCCTCAACAATCCAGGAAACGCCACTGACGATATTCATTATATATTACATAGTATTAACTATATAATATATCATATAATATATATACATATATATATAAAATAACTATAGCTATATATATATATATCATACTATATATATATATAAAATTATAAATACTCATATATAATATAAACAGTACATATATAATATCAAAGAAAATCGTTTTCAGCCTATCTCCTCAGTAGAGAAATTCTTTCTCTTGACAACTTGTGTCTTCAAAGTCAAGAGTCCTTTTAACACTTGTAAAATGATAATTGCTATCCCATCAAAATTTATTTACAAAATAGTAAAAAACTCAATAGGTATCGATGAATAACTTATTAAAACTTGGCCAAAATATAAGCATCTATGGCTGACGAACTTTTATCCTCTAACTGGTTTGAAAATTCACTAAGAAAAGAAACAACGTTAATCTTGATTATATCTTTCGAATTTACATTAATTTCAGAGACGACGGCATTCTCATTTCATTCATTAAGCAAGAAGCAGTTTTTGTTGCCAATTTCCAAAAATGGTTCTGGAAATTTCAGCGATATTCTCACCGAAAAATACATCAAACAAGCATATATATATCAATATGATTAAGAGAAGTTGCTGTCACTAATAATGGAGACTGTAATGTATTTATTACATAATGGACTAATGAGGGAAAATAAAGTTGAAATCATATTTAAACTTATATTATTCGGCGTAGTGCAATACAAAAATTATCAATAGATTTGAGGTTTTTTGCGAAGGAAGAATTGAATATTGATCCATCTCAAGCTACCCCTTTAAAGCTTCCTAACCTACTCACTAAGAGCTTCTCTAATTCTAAGGCTTAGTAACACATCCATCCGTAAATATTTCACCCCATCCTTCCTACTCAACAAATTCTGTTAATTTTGCGTCCAAATTTTATCTCTGGAAAATCTTTACAATTTTTCCTATTAAAATATATGTTCGCGTTGCTTACCTAAAATAGAACCCAGTTGTTTTCACAGTAAAGTTTCTAATGTGTTGCACTCCACATGAATGTGAAAAAGAAATGAACACACATACAAATGCCACGGAGGCATAAGGCACCAACAACAAGAAGACACTTTGAATTCTCTTCTACCCCATACTTCTACGCGATTATCATATAGCGTGCCATGAACGATATAATCTCTATAATTCTATTCAAACTCGTACTGTCCTCTTGCATCTATTGAAGCTCCTCTTGTCTTTCAACCAGTTCCAAACTCAATCCAATAAGAAATTCTTCAAAACCAAATAACTATGTTCTCCATATCTCTTTTACTTAACATACAACATATATATATATTCTATATCATAAATTATATAATATTATGCAAAGAATAGAAGCAATAAATACTGTACTTCTTTCCGTTCTTACTATATACTATATCATATATATATCACCCTATATATATATATAGATATTATCATGATACACCCTATATATACTCACTATATTATTATCCATATATATCATACTACATACTATACTATATATATATCATATTACTATATAATATAATTCCTATATATATATTTCTCTGTAAATTTCTTTTATTATTATTTATCATTCGTATAAATTAAAAATTACAAGACAACCCCATCCAAAAAATAATTGATCATTCAAAAATTCGGCGGAGGAGGAGGAGTGGCTAGGGTTCAGGACCCTCTGAAACCCCCTGTGACTGCGGTCTTATATATCACATATACCTATATCCATATTCTATGAAAGATTTATAATTATACGCTATATTATAATTTTTCAACCTTTTATTTTAATACTATAATCTTATCTTCTATCAACTCTGAGCGTACTGATATCCAATTAGCAGTCCAGTTCAGCCTTAACCATCTTCCTTCCACGCCCTTTATACCTTAAAACTTACTCAATTCTCTACTACGTAATACATCCTGAGTACATCCATTACTATCAATTATATACTATATAAAATATATTATACTACTAACCTACATATATACGTTAACACCTAACCACTACCCTATGATACTATATATAAATACCCTATATATAGTTATAATCAAATATATCATATATTAAATTGTCATAGCTTATATCATCCTATAAACATATATTATAATATATTATAATACTAATACTAAGTTAAAAAGCTTTTGACTTAATCTATTTATATCTTCTTTAAATATATTCAAAAATAATTGAAGAACTAATTCAAACTTTAAATCTATTCTACCTAACGTAACTTAACCAGTAACCTAACAATCCTAGCCAAACCACTAACCTATCTAACCACTAACCCTAACACTTAAGAAAAGTAAGGTAACCTAGCGCCAACAATCCTTATAAATTAGCATAACCCCTTCTCCTTCGTTCTCCCTTTCACTCTCTCTCTCTGCTCATAGGTCACTAAGCACTATCATGTATATACCATATACTACTATAACAGTTTTATATAGTAGTATACCAATATATCTATACCTTATACTTCACTACTATAAACTAAATATAATTACCATAACTTATATAATAAATATATATATATATATAATATATACTAGCTAGTATTTATATTTATATACATTATAAACTAAAATATAATGCAATAGTTTAAATAAAAAAGGCATCTGGCATTAAATAGGCTTTAAAACATTATCCTAAAAGTATAACATATCAGAGAATTAAAAAAGCAAAAAGCTAAAACGGGAAACCAGCTCAAGCTGTCGTGAACCTGACGTCTCCGTGTTACCGCCTTAATTACTTTTTTAAACCCTCTCTTATTTTTGGCTTGAAAAGGCCTTAGTCCGACAACACGTTTGTCATCTATCTTTTTTTATATTACTATTGTGATAATATAAATTTCTGAGTTCTTGAAATCTTGGAACGCTAACTTTCTATCATATAATATAAAAGCTTGTACTACTATTTATATATACAATATAAATATCTCCTAATATACTATATCAACACCGTATTAATCTGACGGTTTTCAAATGAGATATATACTTAATTATTTCTTATTGATTATAACAAATTATATATAATATATATTTATATATATATATATATATATACTATATACACTATATATAAATATCAACCAATAGTACGCCTTATACACCTATTACTATATACCCTAAAAAATAACTAGAGATAGTAGAGAGAAGAGAGTAGCACACTAAATTTTCTTAAATCCTTAAAAGAAAGAACTATATTATTATTTCTGCCATTATTCTAAAATATACTGTATATATAAGACAAAATCGAAGAATCGTGCAACCCCTTATCCGACTTAAAATTGATAGCTAACTGGCAACTCACCTTTCAAAGATTCTCTAGCCTGTGGCTTCCCTCTAGCTGTATTTCTTGAATAATTACTAAAAACAGTAATAATTATACACAAAATTATAATATTTATGAAATAGCACTTCTAGTAATTAGTTTATTTGTCAATAATTTCAATTTCTATGTATATTTTATATGACAATTGAAGCGATGAAAAATATTTTCAGAGCAAGAAACAGACACCCTGTGCCTATACGTTTTTCAAGTAAACTAACTTTTTTTTTTTAATTTTCTGTTTCCACCAACATCTATAGAGTGAATAAACTATCTGCTGAAAATTTTTCAGACGAGAAATGAAAAAAATTAACTAATTAAAATAATCAGTAAAGGTCAAACATTGAATTACATCAAACAGAAACTGGCATTATATACGAAGCAAAATCAAGATTACTAGAATATATCATTTTATAACATGAATGAATTTTTTTTATCCGATTTGAAAATCCAATTGAGATCAACACCATTCGAAAGAGCATTCAACGCACTATAAGAAAAAGTTAAAACCTAAAAATCATGAAATTTTTTTTTTTTAAATATTGTATACCTTCAAAAGTTATGTATTCCTTAAGCCAAACGTCCCCTTAAAGCTTTGGAAGCATTCTTTGGCAAGGGCAAAAGTATGCTGCTAGGCAAAGCCTGAAAATCTATTTAAAATCTGATAGGTCCATATATCATTATTAATATTGTTTGGGATATTATTATGTATTAATATTTTTATTATTATTTTTATTATTATTATTATTAATTATTATTATTATTATTATCATGTATTATAACTATAATTCATTATTTATCTATTATTATTATTATTATATTTTTATTTTTATTCTTATTATATTTATATTATTGATTATTATAATTATTATTATTATTAATATATTATTTTATTATTAATTAATTATAATTATTTTATTATTACTATTATGTATTGATATAATTATTATATTATTATTATTATTAATTCATTATATTTATTATTATTCATTATTATTATATTATATTATTATTTATTATTAATTATTAATTATTATATTATTTTTATTATTTTTTATTAATAATTATTATTAATTAATATCATTATTGATTATTATTAATGATTGATTATTATTATTATTCATTATTATTAGTTATTATTATTATTAGTTATTATTATTATTATTATTGATTCAATATGTAATATTATTATTATTATATTATTTTTTTATTATTTTATTATTATTATATTATTATTTTATTATTATTATTATTATTTATTAATTATCTCATTGCAATTTTATGAATATTTGTGAAAAAATTTAGATGACCAATTATTACTATTCCTATGATATTCTTGAAGACCGGAACGTTGTAACGATTAACGTTAACTAAGATGACAATTCTTTACCGATAGAGCGCTTTAATGATTATACGCCGTAATTTTTTGTTTACGATTAAGGATTAACAACGGCGTTAACTTTCTCATTAAAGGTGCCCTATATATTATATAGTAATATATATAATATATATAATATTATATATATATATATATATATATATATATATATGAATATATATATGATATATATATCATTATAGTATATATATATATGATTATATATATATATAATATTACTATAAAATTTATTAAAATCTTGACTCGTTCTTACATTAACAAATGATGAAGTAGCAGCTGTAGCTTTAATTTAACAAATACTAGTTGGAAACTCTAACAACCATAAGACATAAGAACAATTTCAATGAACTTTTCAATGTTCCTAAAATTGAAAACTAAATACAGACTTGTCTTCTAAAAATCAATTACAGAGACAACTGTGTCCCTCAAATAATTAAATGGGATCTCGAATTAAAGAAAATGGGAAACCAAAAAATTCAATTGTCCAAGATCTAGTTCGTCCTCGAACTTTTGCATGTAGATATTATATAATATATATAGATAAAGTATATATATATAGTTATATATATATATATATATATATATAGTATATATATTATATATATATGATATATATGATTATATATATAATAAATAATATAAAAGTGTTATAAAAAATATTATATATATTCAAAATAATATATATATATATATAAATATATATATATATATATATATATATATATATATATATATATATATATATATATATATATATATATATATATATACAGTAAAAATATTTATATATATATACTAATATAATAGAAATATATATATATATATATATATATATATAATATATATATTATATATAAGAGTAGAGAGAGAGAGAGAGATTTTATATATATATATATAATATATATTATATATGATATTATATTATATATATAATATAATATATAATAGTAGGTAATATATATTATATATATATATATAGTAATGATATACGTATAGTAAATAGTATATTATATATATGATATATATATATATATATATATATAATATATATATATTATATATATATATATAATATATATATATGAGATTATATATATAATATTTATTTGTCTATATATATAAATATATATAATATATATATAATATATTATATATATATATATATATATATATATATGATATAATATATATATATTATATAGTCGAACAATATATATATATAATATATATATATATATATATATATAGTATATATTATATATATATATATATATATATATATATATATATATATATATATATATAAATATTATTATATATATATACTATATATATATATAGCTATATATATATATATATTATATATATACTATATAGTTAATATATTATATATATATCTATTATATATATATTTATTATATATATATATTATATATAAATTTATATATATAATATATATTAATATATATATAATATATATAATATATATTATAATATTATTATACCTCACATATCTATATATAAGGGGAATCTGCATAAAATAAATGAATAGGGATCGTGCTTTTCGCTAAACTGATGTATTATGGATTGTTGAGAGAGATGTGAATGGATGTAATGTGGTTTTGTTTGATGGCGAATAAGAAATAGGTATTTTGGGCTAAGTCATTAAGCTGGTGGAAGTTTGTAAAAATGTAAAATCTGCAGGTATAGTTGAAATTTGCTGATAAATTGGTAAATTGTGTCAAGACGCGAGTCGAAGATAGTGGATTGCGTGGATTTTGAGAGTTGTGTAAATAAATCCTTTTTAGGAAGAGGTACAATTTTCAAAAGCGATGCTGAGGAGGTCAGTAATCAGTATGATTTTTAGAAAGGTAATAGGGATAATCGGGAACTGTCGAAATTTACTGGGATATTATTATTGATGTTGTAGTGAAGATAGATGCTGGTATGTTGGTTAAAAGAGTGCGTCGAGTGGACTGAGGACTGCATTGTGCAGTCAACAAATGTGCGTTTAGAAAGTGGTAGAGGGATGTTAGGATCAAATCTCTCCATTGAAACTAATGATTGATAAAAACTAAAGAGGAAAATATAAAATTTATTTTTTTTTGTGGATTGTCAACAGGCCTTTGAATAGGATTAATAGAGAAGACTCTATGGGCAGTTTGTTAGTGATATAGTATTTGGTGTAGGCTTATGAATGGTTCAAAGTATGTATGACGATAGATAAGCGTGTGCAAGAAAAAATGGAGTTGAAGCAGTGCTTGGTTTTATATGTAATAAGAGTGAGCCATGGGTGAGTTCATGCTTAACTTCGTTATTCAATTCTATATATGGATTGGGCTTATGAAAGGAATTAAGAGTGGAGTAGCAAGGGGTACAGATATTAGATATGATAAAGAAGGGGAGAAGTGGATGAAGTACCCTATCAATTATATGAGGGATGATTTGGTTTTGTGTGGCAATCTGATGAGAGTTTGAGACAGAACTGGTATGGGATTTGCAGGGTGTGTGAAGAGAAGGTGGTTTGAGCAGTAAACGGTAGATACGAGTAAGGGTTATGTTGTGAGAGATGAACAGTCCTCGTGTGAAATTATGTTGTATTGTAGCAACTGGAACAGGTATCTGAGTTTAAAATTTCAAGATATATGCTGATTGAAAATGGAAGAAAGATGAACAGAAGGAATAGATATGGTTATGTAATAATAGGAAGAGTACTAGTGCCTATAAATCCTTGGTGATGTAAAGGAACTAAGTCTTGAAGTGGCTATAAGGTTTTATTTAAGGGTATGTTGTACCTGTGTAAATTAGTATAGTCGTTATTCTAGGGTCTGGTATAGAGTGGTATTAGATCTAAAGTAAAACGTGCTCAATTAAGACAATCTTAGGGTGCGTTTTATGGTGCGAAAAGGAGTTGATAAAGGAGAAAATGAGACGCAACTAGGGATTGTGTGGTGTGAAGAACAGTAAGTAAATGTCAAATAAATTGAAAGGTAATATTTGAGATAGGTTTGGTCATGTTGAAAAGGATGGATGATAGTCTGTTGTTTAAGCGGATGTGTAGTGAAGAGTGTGTGAAGAATCGTGCCAGCTGGGAAGACGTGGATAGTTCAGTAAAGGAATGCTTGGCGAAGAGGGATTTGTGAGTTTGGCGCGAGACAAAAGCCAAAGTGCATAATAGGAGTTGAAATCTCTGGATTTTGTGAGGTGGTATGGTTGGAGACCACGTGGCTCGCAAGTGATGACCCTTCATGACGAGATGCCCAGTGAAGGTTCTCGCAGCGAAAAGTTCTAACTTAAAAATCTCAGGTGGGAGGTAAAGCCTGGCTTTGTGTTCGGGTTAAGTCATACTTCTGTGCAACTTTTCTGTTCCCAGTGCATCTGTTTCGCCTTCCCGTTAAAGTATTTTTTGAGAGGTGGGTGATTGATATATTATATATATATATATATATATATATATAGTATATATATAGTATATATATATATATATAATATATATTATAAGAATAGTATATATACTATAATATAAATATATATATATATATATATATATATATTTATATATATTATATATATATATATATATATATATATATATAATATATATATATATATATTATATATATTATTATATATATATATATAAATATTTATATATTATAGTATATATATATATATATAATATATATATATATATACTATATATATATATATACTAATTATATATCAGTATATATAATATATTAATATATATATATGATATTAATATATATATAGTATATAGTATATATATACATCTATACTGAAATTTCCCTTTGTTCCATTCTACTTACTTGTTAGTCGAACTCTACTTCAAATTATCGGACAGATTTCAACGATGTAAATTTTTGATACATGAGAAAACCCAAAACAACTGGGGAATACTTTTCTGAAAATCTTCAATTTTCGAAATAAATTTGTAATAAATTTTTACTAATTATATTTTGATTGGTTCAAAAAAAGGATCTTCAGACATTTGATAAATTTAAACACGGGAGATTGTGAAGCAAATGATTTAATAAAAAGAAATTAATAAATAATAAATAGTAAATGGCAAGTATTTTAAATTCATGTTGCTTGTTTTATGTTTTCCTTAATAAACTCGTCATGTTTTTATACGTAAATTACTTAGTGTAGCCAACAGAAATGCATAACAAATAAAAATATTTGTGGAAATGATTCTGAAAACTGTCTCAAAAGGAAATTGGTCTAAAACCAAATACTAAATCGTACCTAAATTACAAAACATAAAAGGATAATAAGATTAACTGTGCAGTTTTATTTTCATATCATAGGAAAATGAGTAAATGAAAAATGATCAAAATAATGACAGGTGCAAATGACTTGACTGCATATTTGTATAATTGACTTTTAATTTCATATCACTATTGTTGTGTGGGAAGCATTAATTCAACAACTACATATCCCTTTCATCTTTATCACACTCCTTTCTTAGTTTATTTCCCTTTACCTAAAATTTAGTTACTTTCAATATTCATCTCTTGGTAACCTTAGATATAAGGAGTTCGTATTCTCCTTTTTTTTCTTTTTTTGGTGACTCCTTAAGAACCTGGCATATATAGTATATATATATAAATATAATATATTATAGTATATTATATATATATATATATCAGGTATATATATATATATTATAGTATAGTATATACATTTATATTATATATCGTATATATATATGAATAATATTACTATATATATATATTATATATATAGTATATATATATATATTATATATATAAATAATATAAATATATATATATGATATATATTTATATATATATATATATATAATATATATATAATATATAATATATATATATATATATATATATATATATATATATATTATTATATATATATACTGATAATATATATTATATATTTTATATATATATATTTAATTTAATATATATATATAATATAATAGTTGATATAAATGATATGTATGGTTGATATTGTATTATAATAAAAATATCTTAAATATATATTATAGCAACTATAAATTTTAATACATACCTTGGAGAAGGTCGTGATCTCCGTAAACGCGGCCTTCTATCTTTCAGCGAAATATATCAATCGTGTGTACAAGTGGAAAGTCAGAGGAATATAGTATTGAGAGAGAAGATGAGAAGAAATGAGGGTTAGTTTAGAAAAGGGCAAATTTGATTTCATCGCTGTTGATTGAAACTACAAAATATAATAGGAAAGATGAAAATTGATTGTGGTGGTGGTTTGAGATGTTTGTGCTGCTGTTTAATAGGTATGAAAAGGGAGAGAGGAATTGCATTTCTTGATAGTGATCTTGAGAAGGTAGAGTTGGTGTGGTGAATACTCGAGATTCGTAATGAACTAAATTTAAGTTTGAAAAAAGGTCAAGGTAGTGTGGTTGTGACATAGGTCCATCTAGGTAATGGTTGAAGAAATGCGATTTCTGCGATAATCTGAATGATGTTTGGATGGGGTGAGTAGGAGCTTCAGATTGATTGTGGTTGGAGACTTTGATGATGGGATAGATGATCATAAAAGGGATGGTATAACAGGTGGCTTTGTGGTGTCGGGAGAAAATGAGAATAGTAGGAAAGTGATTGAATTCTGTGGGGAGAGAGGTATGTGTGTAAATAATACTTTCTTAATGCACAAAAAGTACTCATGAAGTATATCTAGAGTTAGTGTACGGGTAGAGGATGGTATCGAAGTGAAAAGTATGATTGATTTTGTGTTGGTGAAAAAGATACTGAAGTATGTGTTGGATGTTAAATCAGTAAAGGGGTTAGGAATAGGATTATCCGATCATTATGTTGTTTAATGAAAAATTAAAAATATTGGATGAAGAGGAACATTATAAATAAGGATGTGGGTAGAATTAATAGCTAAAAGTTAAGTGGACAAGGTAATAAAGATAAGTATTTAAGAAAGCTGGCAAGTAAATCAGTTGAATGTGACACAAGTGAAACTGAAAATTGGAACAAAGATGTGAGAAAGCGGTTGTTACCTAGTGGATATAAAAAGTATGTTTATGTCTAAGTAGGAAGTAGAATGTTAATCAGTGATTTGGTGTAAAGGAGAGTGAATTGAAGCTATTAGCCAGTAAAAAAAAGCGTTTGTTGAAATGTACTCACAAAGCCAGATCCGGAAGTTTCAAAAGAAAGATGTTTGAAATATATAAGGAGGAAAAAAGGAAACTGAAAGATGCATACCTTGGAGGAAAAAGAGAGTTAATGAACGTTTAGTAGGATGAAAAGAGACTTAAGCAACGAAAGTAGAAGTCTCATCTGAAAGGAAGAATGAGAATTAGGAGATTTTACTCAGATTATAGAATAGGTATTGTGCTTTCGTAACTGATGAAATGCATGTGAAGGGAGTGTGGAAGGAACACTTCGAAAACCTACAAAACTTTGGCATTAGTAAAGAGTGGAGATAATAAATGTGTTTGGGTTTGATGGTGCAAGAAGGAATAGGTATTTGGGGATGTAGTAATTAAAAAGGAGGAGGTAATGGGTAAAGTGAGAAATTTGAAGAATGGTAAATCTGCAGGTATTCATGAAATTACTGGTGAAATGATCGAGAATGGAGGTGAGATGGTGATTGATTGGATTTGGAAGCTGTGCAACAAAGCTTTTATGGAGGGTATAGTTCCGAGGGATTGGAGGAGAGCAGTAATAGTACCCCTATTTACGGGTAAGGGATAAGGGTAATTGTAGGATTTATAGGGGATTTAAAGGGGATAAGGGTAACTGTAGGAATTATTAGTGAATTAGTTTATTGAGTATTGTAGGGAAGATATATGCTTGTATTTTGGTCGAAAGAGTGCGTCAAATGACTGAAAGACTGATTAGTGAAAAATAAGGTGCGTTTAAATGTGCTACAGGATGTTTTATCAAATCTTTACATTGAAACAAATATTTAAGAGAATGAGGAAAATAAGATAGAAAATTGGCATTTAGGTTTATGATTTGCAACAGGCGTTTGATAGGTATCAATAGGGAAGCTCTATGGCAGGTACTATTGATATATGGGTTGAAGGTCAGCTTCTGAAAGGAAACAAATGTATGTATAACGATAGGTGAAGCTTTGTGAAAGAATAATGATGGAGTGGATTGGTTTTATATTTATGAGATTTGATTAGAGCAGGGACGTGCGTACATGGAATTCTTTGGTTATCTGATTTGAATTAAAGGGCGTTATGAAAGTATTAGAGGTGGTGGTGGTAGGGATATGTGTTAGAATGATGGAGAATGGAAATGAAGGTGGGAGGGTGCCCTATTTCCTATTAATGTCGGTTGATTGTGGTTTGTGTGGGTGGAATCTGAAGAGATTTTGATGAAGGATTGGGTAGAGAATTGGCAGGTGTGTAGAAGAAAGGTTTGAAGTAAACGTAGGGAAGTGTAAAAGGTTAGGGATGCGAGCGAGGACGTCCTCGTGTGGAACGTTATGTTTGGTGGTGCTTCAGATGGAACAAGCGTTCTGTAGTTTAAATATTTTAGATATGTGTTGGATGAAAAGGAGACTATTCGCCTTAAAAAGTTAGTTTGGAAAGTTCGGCAAACATCGGTGGCTGGTCAACTAAAATCTTTGGTGGTTGTAAAGGTGTCTAAGGGTTTCTTGGAATGCGCTAATTTTCTACATGAGGATATTTGTTACCATATTAATGTATAGTAGTGAAGACTATGGTCTGGAATAAAGAGGTATAGATCTAAAGTACCATGTGTTCAAATGGGCATGTCTTTCAGGGGTGTTAGGGTGTAAGAAGAATATATATAAAATGATTAATTGTGCATATTTGAGAGTTGTGTGGTGTGAGGAAAATGGTAAATTAGGAAATAAATGAAAGTACCTTGAGTGATAGTCGGTTGTTAATGCGGAGTGTTAATAGTGATGGAGTGTGCCGGGAATTCAAAGGCTGGAGAGACGAAGAAAAAGTGAATTGATTTATGTAAGGACTATGCTATGAGGAGAGAAGATGTCAGTTTGGCACAGCGAGAGCAAAGTGCATAATAGGATGTGAAATGCGGGTGCTTGGTTGAGAGTTTATGTAAGTGGTCACCTGGGCAAAGCATGAACTCCACATTGGAGATGTCATAGTGAGAGTCCGTCGCAAGCTCTTAAAGCTCTAGTGTAGGTTTTCTAACTTTGACGAGTTTTCAATAATGGTATAAGCGGGCTGTAAGGCTGGGCCTTTCTTTTCACTTGTGTCATATTCTTCTATGCAACTTTTCTATATTTCCAATGCATGTTGCGCAATCTTACCGACCCAGTCTTGGGAAGAGAAGGTAGGTTGACGAATATATATATATATATATATATAATTATGTATGATATATATAATATATATATATATATATAAGTATATATATATAATGATATAGTATAGTATATATATGTATATATAATATATATTAATATAATTATATTAATGCAGACCCTAAATTCCAGTCTTTTTAGCAATCATCTAAGACAAACTTGGTTTATCAGAAATTTTTTTAAGTCTCAAATCGAGAAACCCGTGTTTTTGTATATTTCATTCCGGAATAACAAAAAAAAATCAATTCTTCGAGACCCTAAAAGCTTTTCTTCGTAGAAATTTGCAACACTTTCTGGTTCCTTTACTCGCTATTTGATTTTTGAAATTTAATGTCAATGTCAACTTTTAGTCTTCCTCTCTTCCTTCCTATGTATTTTGCGTTATACTGCTGTTCATACTTTCTGTTAAAGCTGAGCTCTTTTCCTAAGAGCTTTCCCCCTAATGTCTGACTTCTAAACGATATCCAAAACTATTACTTTTTTCCGCCTCTTTCAACTCAAAAAAATGGTATTTTTGCACACTCAGACCTTAATGCTAAGAAAGCGCAGAGTGCTGAAGTTATTCACCAAGTGGTTCTTAAAACATGTGCTTCTGAACATGCTCCCTGGCTTGGAAACTGTTTCCTCACTACCTATCAGCTTCACCCTTTCCTTCCTGCTAAAAGAGGTTATTCATCCAGCATGTGCTGATGAGACGAAACCCCAGTAAAAAATCCATCTATCGTCCTATAGTTTTAACATCTTTTCATTTCTTTTTTTAACCTCTTTTTTTAATCACTTACTCTTCCGCATTTTAATGAATCTTTTTCTGTGAAGCTAAACATTTCGATGCTTTCGATAAAATCTGGCACAAAGATTTAATTTCTAATTTTCCCTCTTTCGATAAATCCATCAATTTGTAACATTCTCTTGAATTCAGTTCCAGTCGTACTATGGCTGACCTTGTAAGGATAACTGCCATTTATCCATTAAATCTTCAGTAGTGGAATTCCTCAGAATTCTGTTCTATTCCCAACTTTTCCTAGGTGTCATCAATGTTATTGTGTTTTCTATCCTGTTATTGTGTCTTCTATCCACTCTTAGGCTGATAACAAAACTCATCATTGCTCATTCCAATTTGAAAACGACCAATTCAGCATCAAATAAATGATGCTAGAAGGATAGCCTTGAAGCAAAAGATCTCTGATTTTTCCAAGTTTTGTTAAAGAAAACATATCACAGTCAGTAAAGACCCTGAAACATCAAACTTCGGAAATAATTAGGGTAAAACTAATTTTTACCCTACTGATAGACCATTAATTACCACAGGAGCATTTTCGCCAAAGTCCCCAAAAATTCCCCAGGAGCTTCCTCCACAACCCACCCAAGGGTAAAAATGACAAAATCTACGGAACAGCCATTATCTCCGTTCCTAATGATCGGATCAAGTTCAATTTTTTTTGTCTTTGTTATTAAGTGGGCTAGAATATTAGTTACGTTTATATTTACGCTACACCTAATAATTTTTGACAAATTAAAGTAGGGAAGTGGAAAAAGTAGGTTTTCTAATTTGATACTTTTGATTTTTGCGCTATATTTTTTTACGTATCCTATTATGTGAAAATCATTCCTATACAAGTTATAGCCTACACTTTTGTGAATCTACTGATATACAGTTTTATTTATTTATGTGCGATGGTAACGCTGTGGAAGGGGTAGGGGAGAAAGCAAGAGGGTTCGGCGATAGCATGAGGTGACTCATCCCTACTCGACCCTCCGTACTACATTGAATACTTACTTGTCAGTAGAGTAGGGATGCCGATATATAAAAAAATATCGATATATCGATATATCAATATTTTAAAACTTATCAAAGGCGTTTTAGTTCTACTGTCAAAGTAGGGGAACCGACCGGGGCGGGAATTTTGCCGGGGCCGGGGCCGGGGCCGGGGCTGCTCTAATTTAGCCGGGGCTGGGGCCGGGGCCGGGGCCGGGGCCGGGTTAGCTAAAATTAGAAATGTAAGTCAAAAACACTGAAAGTCTTAAAAACTTAGGATGAAAATTAAAATATAATTTCAATTAATTAATAATTTAATTATAAAAAAGGAATACATTTAATTAAATCAATTAAATAAATATTTTGCGAAGAAATTTTTAGAAAATAATTGATTTTCTAGAAGAATAAATTTGTATTAAATATATATAGTATATATACTATATACTTATATATATATTATATATATATATATTATATTATATAATATATGATATATTATATATATAATAATATATATATATATATATATATATATATAATAGTATATATATATAGTATTAATATAGATATAGTATATATATATAATACTATAGTATATATATATATCATATATACTAAATATATATACTAATAGTATATATATATATATATATATAATAAGTATATATTAAGTATATATATATATATATATTCTAATATATATACTATATATATATAGTATAATATATATATATATATATATACATGTTGGACAGGACGAGGAGTGATCGGGGCTTTTGGCTATTGGAGGAAGAAACCTGCAGGGGAGGGGGTTAATTGAGATTTTTTTGTAACAGAATGATATGTGGTGATGAACACTTTATTACAACCATGGAGATAGCCACAAATGGACGTGGTACAGATGGAATGGAGGGAGGATACGAGGAGAAATCAATGATTGAGTTAATGCTAACAAATAATAAAGATGTTTAAAGACTGAAGATGCATACTGTCGACTCTCGCGGAGACTCGGAGTCACCGTTTGGTTGTAGGAAAGATAAGAATAGATGGTGTTATAACTATATAAAATGTAAGGTTAGGCAAGAGATTCATGGTGGAAAAGTTACGAGAGCCGGAATGTAGAGAAAAATTTATGAGGGAAATGGAGGGTAAAAGGAGAAATGTGGTGATGGATGCGGAGTTGGACGAGAGTTTGGGAGATCATTGAGGGACGCCCTGTGGGAAGGTGTCTGAGGATGTTGTGAAAGTGAAACAAGATTCATGGAAGAAAAGGAAACAAACTCCTTGGTGGACTGAACAAGTTCAAACGGCGGTAAAGAGAAAAATGAAATGTTTTAAAAGTAGATAAGAACGAGAGTGGGGAGAGGAGGAATAATGTGGAAGCGAAAGAGAATCTGAACATATATAAAAGAAGAGAAAAGGAAACGCAAACATGGGAAGGATTGTGAGATAGTAATTGGAGGAAAACCATTCACTGGAGCGAAGAAAAGCTAATCACAACATTGCACAAAAAACTAAGAAAGGGCCTCTGCCCCGCCTCCGTATGCAAGTAAAAATAAGGATGGAACATTAATTAACAAAGCCCGTCAGATATTGAGCGAAAGGTGGAAGGAATATTTCGAACAGCTGCGTGAATTATCCCGAATGAACATAATAGAAGACAGAGGAAAATAAATGAAGAAACGCAAGGTGGCGTTGGAGAGCGGGGGATTGGCCAGATTGTTCTGAGAGAGGTGAACAAGCGATGAAAAGATGATAAAACGGTAAGCAAGCAGGCGAGGAATATGCTGCCTGTGGAGATATTGAGAGAGCTGGTGAAGGGGGTGTTTTTGTGGATGACGGAGTAGATTGACAAGTGCGGAACGAAGGAAAACCACCGGGGAATTGGAATAGATCCGGGATATGTGTCTTATTATAGGTAGAAAAGGGCGGACTAAAACTGAGATGTAGAAAATTACATGGGAATTGTGCTTGGATGCCATGATATATGCAAAGGGTGTACGAGATATTTGAGGAGAAGATTGAGGGAGCACAGTGCGAACATAAACTGGTATGAATGGCAGCATGGTTCTTCGATCGCGGTGAAGATCAACAATTGATTGGTTTTAGCCCAACTGAAGATGATGGTGAGAAGACTTATGAATTTAACCGGAAGGCATATTTGGCCTTTATCAATTTTAGAACCGGGCTGTTCGAACCGATGTTCCGAGGAGAATCTTGTGGAGGATCTTGGGGAAAAGGGAGTATGGAATGCCTACTAAACTGATAAG
>JABUQX010064125.1:30000-33370 GCA_015478945.1 Trachelipus rathkii
TTGCCGAAAGATCCGGAGATTGGGATTTGCATTTAAACACAACCAATGAAATGCTTCCCTATTTCCATGCAGTTGGACACTTACCTTATGCAAAGTTCGCTCAATTGTACATTCAACAGGAGTAAAATTGACTCAAAACTATCTGAGCAAGAATTTGCTTACTTTAAGGAAAAGGGATTTTTTTACTGTCAGGCGAAAGGGTACACATTGGTCTAGAACGTGGACTGATATGTGTATAGAACAAGACCTCATGCGTCCTATGAAATCCGTGGATAGTCTAACACAAGAACGAGGCATACGGACAGCATTCTATCGAAAATGGGTCATTGGAACTCCCTTCTCCCTTAAAGCACAGGAAGCCGTTAAAGATTTCATTGGAACATCAACACAATGTAATGAGCAACATGTTGAACTACGAGAGTCAAGAAAACAAATAGATCGATATGACTTACTAAAGTTTACCACTTGCCTACAACAACACAATCAGTTCACCAAACTCTCGGGAGAACTAGTGTTCTTGGAATCTTGATTTGCAAGTGACGATTCGGTAAATTGTGACCGAGCTTATGAGATAGGGCTTAAAGCAATTTACAAAATGAAAAGAAAAAAATTTGAAGAGCTCAAACTTCACAGGAAAAAACATGGTAAAAACCCAAGCACAGCAAAAATTGGTAAAAGTTAGATCAAAAGAAGTTCTCGTTAATTCCCAACAGCTCCTCAACCGTATATTGTGTCTGCAACAGCCCCAGCAAATTAAGATTGTATCTGGGATATGAATTGTCAGCAAGTATACCATCCCTATTTGATGGTGTATTTCTTCGAAAAGGTACACAATTTTCTCTGATGAAAATGTTTGAGGAAGGTCTTGTCGAGAACCTTGATGTGAACGATGGTACTTATGTTTTGGATGGAGGCTTCCTGCTACACCATGTGCCATGGTCAAAGAATTGTCCGTACGGAGATATCGTAAAAAACTATCTTGAATATATTCTCAATAAGTATGGGAAAAACGCAATCATTGTTTTTGACGGATATCACAATGAGCCTACTAACAAGAATGAGAGCAGAACAAAAGGCCGTCTAGACATTCATCCTGCGATATCGCGTTTCAGGAAAACACAGTTTGTGTACAGCAAAAGAGGACTTTTTCGGAAACAAAACAAATAATAAGAAATTGACGATAACTCTGGGATCAGAACTACAAAATCATGGACTGAAGTTGATAATATCGGAAAGAGATGCCGATGTAGACATTGAAATGACAACAATAAACCAAATTAACCCTTGCTCTAACGTTGTAGTTGTGGGGTCAGATACAGATTTAATTGTATTGTTAATTGCGCTGTCTCCTGAACGGAAAAATATATATTTTCGTAAAGAGACAGGTGGTGCTATTTATTCAACCGCCATATACAAGATAGAAACATTGATTGTAAAGTACAAGAGTTCCCGGCAACTTCTACTATTTACCCATGCATTGACTGGCTGTAATACGACATCTTGTTTTTATGTTATTGGGAAAATAAAAGCAATGGAAATGCTTAAGTTATCAGAGACCCGCAGTTGGGCCGAGATATTTCTTGATGTTACCACATCAAAAGAAGAATTGTTGGTTACCGGCGAGAAATTTGTGCTGTATCTGTATGGGTATAAAAAATACTTTACGATGAACGATCCCCGATATTACTGATTCTTGGCTTTGACAAAGAAAAGTGAGCTAATATCTAACTTTGACCTAGCAAAATTACCGCTAACCTCAGAAGCTTGCCATCAACACTTACTTAGAGTTTTTTATACAAATTCAGAGGTGTTTAGGAAACAAACTCCTCGCCACAGAGTGCGGATGGAAAATTGAAACTATAAAACAGAATGGAGGTTTCAAAAGAGCACTGAAACCTGTTATCACATCCAAAAAATTTGCTCCAGATGATATGTTATATCAACTATCTTATGCTTGCAGAAAAGGATGTGGCGGTTTCTGTGGATGCAGAATGCAAACTTGGCATGTTCTCCAATGTGTGAGCACTGTAATAGGTTGCCATGCTTAAACTTGCAATTTTTTTTCCAGGAAGATAGTGTGGATCCATCTTCTGTAGAATGAAGCTCTACACATTGTATATAGCAGTGATTGAATTTATGATAGAAACAACAATTTAAATGTAATTTAAATGTAAACATAAAAGGAGCTGGATGTCAAAAGAATATAAAGTATACAACATGTTTGTGGTGGGTGGTCCATGATGCTGTATAGCACTTATCGCTGTTTAATAATGTGTTTAAATCAGCTGCCGGCTTGCTCACTCTGGAACACGGCGGGTTCATAGGGGGTCCATGATGGAATGACCCTTATATTAGTGAAAAGAGTTCGGGGAATATCCCCCTCCAAACCAAAACTGGCCATAAGCATTATATAAATGTGATTGCGAAAACATCATTTATTGTTTTACATCAAATTGTTATCTCCTCGGTGAACCCAATTTGCATCGCACATAAATGAATAAAACTGTAATATCAGTAGATTCACAAAAGAGTAGGCTTATAACTTGATAGGAATGAGTTTTCACATAACATGGATACGTAAAATAATTATAGCGAAAAATCAAAAGTTTTCAAATAGAAACTTACTTTTCCACTTCGTTTTCTTTAATTTGTCAAAGCTATTCGGTTTAGCGTAAATGCAAGACTAAAAAAACATTGAAATCCAACAGTAAACATAAAAAATTTGAAATTGATATTCCGATCATTAGTAACGGAGAAAATGGCTGTTCAGAAACATTGCATTTCGAAATGCTACCTGTGGTAGTTATCAATCAAACACCGAGGGTAAATACCTAGATTTACCTGTAATTATTTCCGTTCATAAGCCTTTAATTAACTGTAGCTAATGATTGTTTTTCAAAATGCCGTACTAGTAATAACTCATTTTTACTTAAGCTATTTCTTAACATAATCTTGTTCACACATCTTATGAATATTTTCTTTAAAAAATACAATGCTAATATTATTCTGTTTTCTAATTATTGATTGAATATTTCTTTCTCATTATATTTCCTTAGACAGGATCACAGTTTGTTTTTTCCTAGGTTTTCTAGTTAGTTGTAATAGTTTAGAGTCTTCTTTGGAACATTTTGTTCATCACCTCCAGTTGCTAGTCCAAGCCATATTGGTTTTTTTTCCTCTTGTTTTGAAATATGAAGAAGCATTCTGGGGAGGGTTCCACAACACAGTTTTGCTTTCCTTGATAAAGTAAATACGCGTCTATTCTTAAATGCCATTGTTTTCCCATATTTAATATTGTGCTCTTCTGAATTTTCCATCTTGTTCCTAATTCTTTGAGCAGAGCTTTTGCGACTCGTGTTTCATTCAGTTC
>JABUQX010064126.1:0-24068 GCA_015478945.1 Trachelipus rathkii
TGTACCTTAGGGTTTTTACTAATATACTACTAAGTATGATTAATAATTATAATATTTATTTTATTATTGAATTAGTGTATTATTATATAATATAATAATAAAATAATAAACTAAATTTATCATATATATATATCGTTTTGTTATTTCAAAAATATAATATTTAATATATTATATGATATAACCTTTTTTATATAAGATAATTAAAGATTTAAGTATATATATTATACCTATATATTGAGTTATATAAGATAAGTTAATTATTTATATTTAGTATACTATATTATTAGGGTATATATTTACGAAAGTTATTTATATACAATATAATTTTAATTTTAATCGATGATGTATGTGTATAAGGTTTTAATATTAATATGAACTACTATTAAGTTATATATATATTATTATATAGTATATATATAATAATTATATAATCCTATATTTTTAACTAGTGTTGTCAACCATATATCATCACGGGTGCAGCAGCCTATAATTCAATAATGGAGGGGGTGTTGTAGTCTAATTAGCCTCAAGAATGATTCAACACGTAATACTGTAAAACTTACGCAGATGAGCTAAGAATACGCTAGGCTTGAAGTAAGGGGAGTTAAATCCACTAGAAGGAAACCTATGATGCTAGAGAATATCCACAAAGATCAAGCAGGTGGCTTAGGCTATAAGAAGGATCTAAGCTAACTCGCATGCGTAAATGTATAAGCCTGTGGGTTACAAAACAAATTATTCTGATAAATTATTATAAATCAGCATAGGTGTCAGATATATGACTAACAATAGTGATATAAGAGTACCTACCGTTAATTTCACCTATATAGATGGAATCAACATATATTATAGTTAACTAGTAAATATTTTCGCACTACTGAGTATAGGGTGAACAGTGTGTGTCAGACGGAAGAAGTCTTTATTTCATTATATACAATAGCTATCACGAATAACTTCTAATATGCTTAATTCTTAAGTATCAGTAGTGGAGGCACGCGCCTGCGCTGGTGTTATCGGATTTTCCATAAATTTTATTTGTGTATCTATCACGTGTTATCCTTATAAATCAAGAGTGCCAAGTTTTCCTTTCTTTTATATGGGGAATTTCTAAATATTTATAAAAAAATAACTCCCACGCTGCTTGCGTAAAACTCCGGCGTCGAGGCAAGCGGGAGCGCGTATACACCGAGCAGTAGGCTTGCTGCCCTGAAGCCTTTAGGGCAAGGGCAAGTGCATTCTCTTTTTGACTAAGAGACCAGGCTGAAGAGATATATAGTCCCCGACTCCGATCGTCTATACGTTACGATCAGTAGAGCGGAATTCGCAGAGTGAAATATCACCGTCACTTAGCTCGAGCCTCTCGACAGGTCCTCGGATGAGCTATTAGCAGCAAGAGCTTCTTTCACGACCTGAAAATCTATATTACTACTCTATAAGATTACAAGGACTTGAGACCGTCAAGAAGCATACCTTCAACTAATTCAAGTCACACTTACGACGTCAGGGTGTATCTTAGCACGACCAAACTTAAAACCTATATACTATATACTCCTTGAATAGAACTGACTAGTATTATAATAGTAACTCATATATATGATACTATATATATATCACATATATTATAATATATATACATACGTAACAATAGTTATAAGATGAAATAGGTGCCAGAGTTAAAACCGCATGTTACAAATAAAAATGTTATAGATAGAATAGATATCTGCCTTTAGATGATAGACCAGCGTGCAGATTTCATATTCTAGAGTAATGGTTGTTCCAAAGGTTCACGTAATTCTTTTGTAGCTATTGTGTCCGTGGTGGAGAAAGGGGGTGGGTAACAACAGGACGCTTGGTCTTTCATATCCGTTCTTGCGAGGGCAGCCGACGTGAATCTATATGCACTTGGTAGCGAGTCGGAAGAATTCACTGGCAAGATTCAAGTTATTATATAAATACACGCTTATATATATTAATAACATCGATCAATGCATTTATATATGAGTCATATGACTTATATATATATATTGGGAATTATTGAGGTGGCGCTTTAAATATTACCCATGTTGTCACTAATCACTGTCCGTCTAAGTATTTATTATTATATATAAACACTCATATATATAATAGTAACATATTAATTATTAATATACTCATAGTAACCGCATGTAACCGTAATTATAAGTGGTTTACCTAGCGATATAACATTAAAGGACTACAATAATAGATTAATTACAGTATATATATAAACTTATAATATAGTATTATTATATCAGTTAGTGATAATATTGCAAACAATATCAATACTACTATTATTCTTAAATTTTATTATTTATTTCTATTATATTTTATGATTGATAATTAAATTTAATATTCATCTTTTTTCAATTATCTTCAATAGTGTCTCTAGTTATAAATATATTAATTGTATTTTGCCACTATATATAAATTATTTATTATATTTATTGTATTATTATTATTTATTATTATTTATTTTATATTATAATTTTTTATATATTTTAACTTTTTAACTTAAATAATACAGCAAAATTACTTAATCTCGTACTTTTTTTTAATTATAAGTTTTTTGGTGTGTGTTCACTAAAACGAACATAATTTAGTACTGTATGAACGTCGTATTCCTATCATCTAGAATACAAATACTTAACTTGACATTATATATAATTTTTTTAATATTCATATATACTATAATATAGTATAATATAATTATATATTACTATTAACTAAAGAATAACTTTTAAATTATATCTAATAATATATATACATATTATATTAATATTATTAATATATATATATATTTAAATAATATTATATTATATATATAATTAATATATAATATTATAATAGGGTAATTAAATTTAGGGTTTGTTAAATAGTTACGTTTACTATATAATTTAATCCGTCGATATATATTTTTTGATTTTATCTTTCTTTGTTTTTTGTTTTTTTAATATATTGCATAGTATATCAGTAAATGGATACTAATTCAATTGAATGATTCTCAAAATGTGGTCATATGTAATTTTCCATAAAATACGTATTTTCTATTAATTATTTTTATTAAATTTAAATATTTTTTTTCAATAATAACATATAAACTATGATAACTCAGCTTTCATTTTTAAACATAATGGATTTTATACAGTGATACATTTGCCTAATCTATAGGTGGGACATTATTTGTATATTTTTATTTATGTTTTTACACTGTAACATCCTCCTCTTTTTAGACTCTATACGAAATACACCACTAGGCATACGTTACGGAATAGAGGGAGGGTTAGGCTTTTATGAAATCGTATCCGTAAACAAGTTAGGCTTTTTTAGCTTACTTTCTGGAACCTTTTCAACAACTTAAAACACCATGAGTGTCAAGTATCTTTACGTTCAAATTTGTAAAAAAAATTCTATGTTATGGCACGCAATTAATAAACTTCAATTCGATTAAGCATTTAACATGGAATAATCTATCGTAAATTATCCGAAAAATATTTCATTTTTTGAAATATCTTACATTTTACAAATTAAATTATCTTTTAAGAAAAATATTTAAATATTTTGAATCTCTATTTGTTAAGACTACTATCTTTGTATTACTACTAATTCATTGTTACTATTCATATATATCTAGCAATTATAAGTTTTATTAATAAAATTAACATAATTTTTAATATGAATATACTAAAAAGTGAAGGAGGTCTTAAAAAAATGAATATTTACATTCACTTTTAATATCTCCCTTTTATCAAAACATTTTTTTCAGAGAAAGATAATCATTAAGAATCAAGGAGGATTATCAGACAACTATTTGAATAGTTCGTCCGGTTACCGCAAAGAGAGAGTAAACTTGTTAGTAATAAATTTCACCTATAGCTTAGTATGTCTAATATTATACCTAGAAATATAGTATATTAGCACAAAAAAAAAATAAATCAAACTGCATTTCGAGCTGTTAAATCCGTTCAAAACATACAGCCATATAAGGCTTCTCTTATATATAATATAATATTAATTTTTCTATTAATAAATAATCTAATAAATTTCAATAAGTACTATACTACTCTCAATTTATATATATATTATTTTATTTATAATAATCTATGTATTTTTTAATATATATAATACAAATATAAATAATCTTATTTGTAAATAGTAGTTGTATATTAGTATATAGTATTATAAAAATATAATATATCACTATGTTAGTTTATATCAGATATGTTAAAATGGAAGAAGGAGAAAGGGGTGTCATAGCGCCTCTTACAATCCGAGTTTTTTATAATCAAAGATCACAGGTAATATACCTACTTCGGGCTAATAAAACAATTACAATAATAATAGAAGACTTAATCGAAAGGTCGAAAATTCCTAGACTCTTCCTTTTCAAGAAGAATAAAATGTTACATTCGCCATTTCCGATCATTACACCTATTCGATATTAAAAGGATCGATAGAACTTTGATTGGTATACGTCCAAGGAGGGAACTTGTATAACGATCGTATTTATTTTGAGTCACACTCAATGGTTCATTCAGAGAGGCGGCTGGCTAATCACTTTCTCATGCCATTATTCCAGTCCTCTTTAGTTCAGTTTTAGATCTTATTGCAAATAAAGTTTTATTTAGGTATTTACAAAAACACCCACATCATAAAGTTTCAACGAAGTAAATTTATCCTAATCGTATATTGCCTGGAGACTATAATCGGTTTATCATAAATCCTGAACGCTAAGGGAACTGGCTTTTCCTCAGACAACAGAGCTAACAGGCAAAAAATCCCAGTAAACCACATTCTTAATTTATTATTTTATTCATTAGATAAGCACTATAAACTTGAATTTTATTTAACATTTATTCAGAGAACCATCTTTATCTTATTTATTTTTTTTTTGGGTCAAAAAACACTCTATACCGGTACTTACTTTGCCAAAATAATTTCGCCCGATTTACGTATATTTCATATAACTAATTCTTTACAATTATTGATTTATTTTATTTAATGATTTTTTGTTGTTATTTTCTATTAGTATAAAAAAAATTAATAAAAATCCTACTGGGGAAGGTTTGTTTATAACACTATTGAGAGGCTCCGTAACAATTAATATTTGTTTCCACTTTAAAATAAGAGAACCAGCCGCATTTTTCGTTATTCCATTATATTATTAATTTTTAGAAGCTCATATATCCTAAGTGTATTTGTGATTGAATTGGCGGGGAAATATAAATTAAATTTGATAATTTATTTTATTCTATTACCGTTACACTATTTGTTAACTTTGAACTATTTTCTACTTTTGAAAGGACATAGCTAGAAATTAAACTTACAGAATCTGTTTTTGATATTGTTAATATTCTCAACAGCGTCATGCTTTTATCTGGATGTGAAATGCCTACTTTATTTTTTTCTCCGGATATCGACTTTCTGTTATTTATTAAATCTTTTTTCATTTTTATTTTTTTAGTTTTTATACTTTTTATTTTTGTTCGATCATGTATTTTTTATACTTTTCTCTTTTAATTTGTGACTTATTTTTTACCTTTAACAATTTGGGATACTTTATTTTATATATAAGTTCTCCCTATTTGAAGATAAGATATTGACAAAACATTTTTATTTTTAAATTTAAAAATATCCATATTGATTCTATCCCTTTTTTTATAAACACAGAAAAAGTCAATACTATATAAACCTTTTTTATCTATTTTAGCAATTTTTATAAAATATTTATTATCAATATTGTAAAAATCACTGGAGTATACCCCTTTTAATTTTTTATTGAATAATTTATTAGAAGAAAGATCTTATTTTACATTAATTAATTGTTTATTATTATAATTATTTATATTTTAAAAATTTAAGAGTCTGTATTTGTTTATGTGTAGTACAGAGTAAAAATGAAAATATTATCTAAATATATATGCTTATTTTATTATATTATATAATATTTTGGATCTATTAATTATTTATAATATATATAAATAATGGATTATTATTATATTATAGATAATACTACTATTACTATTAATATTTTTGGTGAAAATATTTAGTACTTAATTTAAATATTTTATATGTTATTTATATTATATATATATAGAGGTATAATATTTATATATCTTTTTATATAATATTTTTAGTATTAATTTACTATTATTATATTTTATATAATTAATATAAATTATATTCTAATAATCTTATAACTACGTCTATAATACTCACATGATACTTAATCTAAGAATGAATTATCACTATCACAAAACACTCAAAAAACTATAATTACAATTACCTAATAGTTAGACAGATTATTATAATTACTAATATTTTAATCATACATATATATATATATACAACATTATTAAATTTAAATATTATATACATAAAATGTACATATATATAATCATAGCTTATAATTTTAAGTATTATAGATAAAAAATATTAGTACCACATATCGAAATACTCGTTAAATACATAATATAATATTATAATATATTATATCATTATATATATATCAATTATAATATGATAATAATGTATATATATGATAATATATAATAATAGTATTATTTATAGTGATAATATAAATAATATAATGGAGATGAGCCCTATTGTTATAGTAGAATTGCATGAGGAAAAAATAGAGTTGATAGTTGAAAGAGGGAAGAAATAGGGCTGAGTGAGAATTAGTGATGAAATGAGGAATGATACGAAGGGAAGATGTACGGACAATGAAAATACTTGTTCTGGGAGTGACGACTAATCACGCTATTTTCACATAATCATCCTTATGGGGATATATAATTAATAAAATATTATATAATATAGCGTAGTAAGTAGAAATATATAATAGATATTCATACAAGTTTCAGAGAAGTTAAGGTTTAAGAACCATAAGAGCAACCTCAAATGTCCCTGAGGAACGTACCACCATAATAACCTAATTGTGGCAAGAATGAAGCAAGAGGATAGAGTACTAGAAGTGTACATATTGGTGCTGATAGGAAGTATTTGTAGTAGAATGATTGGTTGTGGATAATCAAACGAGGTGGAAGAGCTTTAAAATTATAAATCCAGGTTAAAGGTAACAGATTAGTTAGTTTAAGTCTTGGGTAGAGAGCAGAAAGAGTAAAGAGGGAGGAGTGAGGTTAAGAGTTCGGTTAAAGGCGGGTGGTAGTTTGCGATGGAAATAGTAAAAGAAATTTTTTATAGATATTTAATAGGGATCAGGGTGATGGGTAAACCGGGCGGAAAAGGAAGGGTGTCATTAGATTTACATTAATAATTATATGATGGAACAACACATATTCATCAATATAGGAGTAGATATAGAAATGATTTCTAAGGCAGAAGTAAGTAATACTTATTATATAATACTTAGTATATTTTAAGTGGTATTAGAGAGAATTAATTCTGTGAAAGGGGATGGGATTCTCTACAACAGAATAGCTTAAAGCAGACTATAGCTAGGGTAATGGTTTTTGTTGGCTGTTTATAAGGCGAAATAAGATGGGGTTTGGTTTGTAACTCGACGGTTGTTGTTTGTTAAATAGACATGAGAAGTAGAATATTGAGAACAACTGTGGGGGGTTAGATATTATTGAACGAAATGGTCCTAGGAAGATGAAGGTCATCTTTATTGGACAGTATTGGTCAGTAGAGTCGGGTGAATGGGGCTTGAGAGCGGTTTCTGTGGGGGTATAGCAAGAAGAAGAAAAATGATTTGAGGGATATAGGAACTACGGAGTGGTGAGGAGATATACTCAGGAGTTCGGTGACTTGATTGAGGACTATGGGTTGGTTTGGTGTTTTTAGTGGTTATTTGTTTTTTCTTTTTCTCCTATTTACTTCCTTTTTTAAAGACAGTCCTTTTACCGGCGTACGAATAGTAACGAGCGTGGGAGATAGGGAAATGTTAGATGGTATGGGTCATATAATGTGGAATAGGTAGGAACAAGAGAGTTGGTTAGGAGATGTGTTAGGGAGGCGGAGGGATATGGAAGGAGAGAGGAGGGGGAGCCCGGAGAAGAAGGAGGTGGAATGGATGAGGAATAAAGGAGCAAAGGGGTCTTCCGGCGAAGTCGCAACTGGGGAGGCCGGAAAGGCGCAGTGGAGGGGAGGGAAAGGAAGGGTAGGCTATTTTTATGGTTTTTAACTGGTTGGGACAGACGTTTGATGCGAGTGTGATACTATCGACGATTAGTGCTGATAAGCTGGATGGAGGAGGTGGGTGTAGGGTAAACAGGGGTATGAAAGGAGCAGAAAAAGAGATTCAACTAACACATTGAGCAGTTAGGGAGGATTGTTCATGTGAGTGATGAAGCAGCGCGCAAGAGGCGCTAAAATTTATCACTACGATGTGACGTCACACATTTAGTGTATCGCATTAGCGGCAGATAGATCTACCCATTGATTATTTTAGATTATATGTTTTTTTGGGTTTGGGTATTTTGAGTTATTTGAGGTGAATCATTTCAAAATTGAGACATTTATGTTATATTTGAGTCCAGAAGAAATGCTTCATTTTTTTTTTGTCCTTTAGCTATGAAATGAATATTTAGATGACGATTTTATTGTTTTATTTTAAGTCGTCTTATTGTGAAAAGAAATTAAAGGTAAATGTAATTATCATTTAATAACATCACAAAATCGCATGTGTTAAGATTGAAAAAAAAGGACAATTTTTCATTATTTTTTGAATTGGATCTGACCTATTGTCTTCAGCATATATTTATTATTTCTTTACTATATTTAAGCCTCTGCTAGAAAGGGGTCTTCTCAATGAGTGGTGATATTCTGATAAAAAAAAAAATTAAATTAAAAATTAAGGAAAAAAATTGACTGGTGATATTCTGATAAAAAATATTAAAAATAAAAGAAAAATATTAAAAAAAAATTCGAATTCAAAAGAATATTTGATACCGGAATTCGGGAACTTACCATTATGGGCAAAGAAGATCGCACAAGGGTTCTAACTCGAGACTCGAACCCGGACCTCTCACACACGAGGAAAGCATGCATCCTCAAACCCTTGTTAAAGGGGCAAATGAAATTTATTATTTTAAATCTATTTTAAGCAATAGAAAATAGAATTTATTTATTAATATTTAGGTGAAGCTTTTATTTTTTAAATTTATTTGGTCTTTTATACATATAAAGGTGAAGTTAAATTTTTTTAAACTAACGAATACCTCTTTCCACAATTGAATTATTAAATATATTTATATAAAAATATTTTTTTGCCATTTTCTGATTAATTATCTTGCTTTTAATATATATATATAATATTTATATAATATATATATATTATAATATATATATCTATTATATTATTAAGTTATATTATATATATAATTATATTATATTTATATATATAATATATATTATATATCATATTATATATGCCGTAAGGGCCATAATATGTATGTATTGTGTTCCACGAAATTTTGTACAAGCGACAGACATGTATAACACTTTACTAAAAAGCAATAATCCTGCAATGGTTATTGAAAGCCTAAAGGCGCTACAGATTATTAGCTCTTTAAATTCATGATACCTCTATCTAATTTAACTAATATGACAGGATGATCCACTCTCGCACTTATATTTACTATATAAAATAAGACGTGGATAGAAAGATGAACAATATGCGAAACAAGATGAGGTAATATAAGAGTGTCACTATCAGGATTTCGAAACATAAACATCAAAATTATGTTATATCATTCTAAGAATTTGTCAATAGGCAAAAATTGAGTATATGAAACATCACAATATGAAGACGAAAGTTATTCTTTACTCATATACACCTTTCCTCTTTATAATCTATATATAATATAAGAATGATTATTATATACTTCAGCTGATATTTATAATCATATATATATAATAAATGATCATTGTGTTATCTAGCAATAATATATAGGTCGATATAGTATACTATTATATTATATTAATTATTATAAGAAAAATACTTTAAATAATACATTAATTTATATATATAGGATAATAATAATAGTATTGCACTGCTATAGTACTCGGTATTTATATGTTTAGCAATAAATAATTCTAACTACAGTTTGTGAAAAGTCATAAAACATTCTGTCATAACAATTATTAAAATATAAAATTTGAAAAATTTTATAAATAAAAAAATGTAATAATTAAATTTAATAAAATTCATTCGAATAGAAAAAAATTAATAAGTATATTAAATTTATATATAATAAACTTAATTAAATAATATAAAAATAGAAAATAAGTAAAATATTAATTAATTATATATTATCTATACAAACTTATATATAATAACGTACTATTATATAATTATACGGTATAGAAGAATACACTTAGTAACTATAACTTATAATAATAATTATATATATATAATACTATATTATTTATATAGTATATATACTATATATAATTAGTATATATATTATTCATATATATACATGTAGATAAGGCCGTATAAAGGATGGTCAGAAAGTCTGAACCCCGCTACTAAATGTTTTTCAAACCAACACAACTTACATTAATTTGACCGAACCTATTCAATATAAATTGTTAAATACTTTTAGGAAAATCAAAACATTGAAAGGTAATAATATTAATAGAAATAATGAAACACTATTTATTGTTCGTCATGACAGCACTTTCTTTAGCTTCAGTCGGTTGTTTTAGTCAAACTTAAAAAAAGGACGCATTCTATATTGGAAGACATTTCATAAACGAATTTCAAATTCTTTCTTGCATTTCCTCGATTCGAAATCGAAACTATCGCCTTTCATTTATTCAACAAAAGAAAAATTAATATAGAGGCTACACTCCAGAGTAAAACAAACAATTATTATTCATCGCTTATTTGTGACGACATTTATGAAATGGAAGTATCATACACATTTAGCTATAGAATTATTTGGAACTTTGGAAAACATGAACTAGGGGAACATTAAGGTCTCTAATTAAGGAGAAGGATAAAATTATTAATAAAAATAGAGATAATGTATTATTATGAATTCTAAATGTAAACCTTATCTGACAAATATATAGATATAAAAAAAACAAGGTGACAATATTTAAGTGGATTTATAAAATTTAATAGTTTTAAAGGAAATGTCACCCAGTGAGTGAAATAGAGATAATACAGTTCTACTTCTTTAATATCCTTTACGCACTTCCGCATTAGGCAACTACTCTATTAACAGTGCTTCTCTCCACTCAGTGAGTGCTAACATAGCCTCTACTTCATTCCAATATAAAAATGGTGAATGTATTGGTTTAAAACATTATTGCTTCAAAAATCAATGGAGACATCATCGAGAATATTCATAATTGCCATTAATGAACGGTTGTCACATATTTTATATGCAATATATTAATATATAATTATATCATACTATATTATATACTAATATATATATAGTATAACTATTATATATATATATATATATATAATTATACTATTAAATTCTGAATTTTTAACACTTAATTTTTTTCTATCTTTGTCCTCATATATATAAGTTATATAATATATATTATATATATATTATACTATATATTTATATATAATATATATATACTATATATCTATATTGATATTTTTACAGTTGTCAACCACCACTCTCAAGGGCAGACCTATTCAAGGAGGGGGTTTGCATGCCTCAGAAGTTACAGCTAACGTAAATTTACGCAGAAATGAAGCACAAACGCAAAGGCTTGAAGAAGGGGGAGATTAAAATTCAGCAGGAAACAGATGCTCGAGAATTCCACAAGACCTAAAACAAAACAGAGGTGGCAGGAAAATACGAAGCACGGCAGCGAACTAGCCTGGAGTTCACCAATCTCAACAGACAAACTCCATGTGGGCCGGACACAGCACCACCGAGTACTACCGAGGGCACGTAAAAGGTTGGTGAGTACGCGAGTGATTAAGTTACCGAGCAACCTGCGCTGCGGTACCTATACGAAAAAGGAGATAAACCACCAACAATCGCGCCCCGCAAAGAATAGAGGGTAAGTGCACAGCTGAAAGGTGCAGAAAAGTTTAATAAGACTTTGCACAAATCGAAACTTGCTTAACATTATTGATTGGGCTTAATTACAATTTGAATTTATTTTTAACTCAAAATATATACTTTATATTATATATATATATTATATTCAACTATAGTTATATATATTATATATATTATTAACTATATAATATTATATCTGTAACTCATTATAATATATAATAATATATTATATTATATAATATATTTAATTTTCTTTTCAATTTTCTATTTTCATAATTAATTTCCACCAAAAATTTCAAAGCGCTCTTTAAATTTTTTAAACTCAATCATGAAAAGACTGAGTTTCAGAATCAAAATTCTCAAACAGAAGCATCCAATTAATTATAATTTCAATTTTCGAAGGTATACATTGATAAAACTTATATCGAACACAAAAGATTAGAACCCTACTGCCGCTATTTAAATTACTTTTTGTATATAGCCTAATAATAATTTTTTTTTGCCATAAAGATGATGAAAGATCTTGTTTTTTATTGATTCTTGTCGTAAGTTTTGAGATTACCAAGCGACGCGTTATTACTAAAGACTAAACCTGACATATTCTCACTTTCAAATCACAAATTTACAATCACTGGAATATGCAGACTGCAGAAATTACAATCCGCGAAAATTTTTGCTATTTGCTTTCAAATATTAAAATTTTATTTTCAATGGAAAGGAGTAAATTAAATTAAAGCTACTGAAATTTCAGGTTGTAAAGAAATGAGGATCATGAATAAAATCTGGATAAAATGATCTTAATTTTAGTTCATGGGACACCACTTGAAAAATATTAAAAATCGTTATCATGAAATGCACCCTTAATACGTGCAAATACTCTATGACAATGGTATAATCTACACTATTAATGCTACAGTTTATTTCCATCTGTACTGTTTGCAATAATGGAATAAATTCACTTGAATGGTAAATATATAGATCATGAGAGCCCACCCCAAACTTTCACCTAAATGTGAACGAAATACTACAAACGTAAATATACAAATTGTTTGGAAAGGCTAATAACACGATTTAATTTTAGGTAATTCATTTTTCTTTGTTGCATCTTGCTATACTTCTATTTGACTTTCATGCAGCCATGGTTGCCAGATTTGTCTATGGAGCCGCAATTTAAATGGACTGCAGAGCCTGAGCCAAATACAATTCTTGTATATTATAGAGCCAAAGCTAGGAAATTTTAAATACTCGGTAGGTTTGCATAGCGGGAAATGGGTTAATGTAATGGATTAATTGATAGGGAATGGTCCACGGTTCGCATCGCAAAATCAAAATTAGCCAACTTTAGGATTATTCTGATATTCGTGTCATTCTCCCTCCTTTATAAACAGGCACATTCCTTCTTACCACGCTATTTTTTGTTTAAGTGAAATTCTTAAGGTTTTTGAATAATAATTGGAAGGCAGAAAATTGTCTTTCCTTATTTTATGTGATATTTTTAAATTGTTGTCACTCTCTTAGCTGTGTTTTTTAGGACCACTGGGGTATTCTTTTTAGTTAAGATATATAAAATTATATAGAAGATATTTAATGTATTTCAGCATAATTTGTTTTATGGTTTCTGTATTACAGAATAGTACCGAAAAAAATGTAAATCTCTCAATTAACGAACTGATTTAATCTTTGGTAAGCCATAAAAAAATATAATAATTAATATAGTGTAGAAGTTTAGTTTTTTTAGCACAACGGAAATATGATATGTTAAATCCGATAATTTGTATTTATTGGTTTCTGTAGATTAAGTAGTAGGAATAAAATAGATAAAATTTATCACTTAACACACATATATATAAGAGAGAGGGAGAGTGATATTGAGAGAGATAAATTAAGAAAAATAAAGATAAAGAAGTTCAATTTCTTTTTTCTATATTCAATATTTTTGATAATCTCGCATCTAGAACTCTTCTGCAGACGAAGAGTAGCTCTAATTGTTTTTATATTATCATGTTTTTTTCTTAGCTACACTCTTTATAAGTCTTACGCTCCTTTAGATGAAGAGATACTGAGTGTGCACGCAGGGTAACTTCTTTTAGATGTTGGCATGCACATTTATACTGATTAAAATAAAAAAATTTTTAACCATATTTGGGGAACATGTAAGATAAAATATTGCCCAAACTGGTAATATACATATATTAGAGTACTAAAAAAAATAAGTAATGAAACATAAATAAAAGAATATATAAATATTTAGTCAAAAATAATAAAAAATTATAAATAAGAATTAACTTTTAGAACACTGATAGGTTACCCACTAATAAGTCTAATGGATTTATCACTCGGAAGGATAGATATATAATGAAAGATTCAAGCACATAGGGTTTCATAAACTCGAAGACACATCGAACCCGACTCATTCCCTTCACAACACTCAGAGGATAGCAATGTCAATCTCACTCACTGTTTATAGGGGACAGTATGATAAATTTTCAAATTTATATTTAATCTATTTAAGTAACTCCTAAAAGAAATATTAAGAATTTATTTTATATATTTTTAGGAAATACTTTTATTTTTAAAATTAATTTGAGTTACTTTTATATACTAATATTTAATAAGATGGATGAAGTCAATTTTTTTTATAAACTTCAGGGCTCTAAATTAATAAACTAAATTGAATTTAATTAAATATTAATTTATAAAATATCATTTTTGCATTTGTCATTTATTTAATATCTATGCTTTTATATATATTTGTATATAAGTATATAGTATATTAATATATATATATATTTAAATATAAATATATGAGATAGTTATATATTAAATATATAAGTTAGAGAGTGCGTATATATATATATAATAACGTATTTATAATATTATCTATGATTATATATACCATCTAGTATTACATATCGTTAGTATTATCAACGGCAATAATATATATATATATATATATATAATATATATATATTTATTATATATACTTATATATATATAAAGCTCAGAGTAAACGACTTTACTAAAAAGCAAGACGGAACAAAGGTTCGAGAAACTATGTCCTGCAACGATATTTGTTCAATTGGACGCATATCTTTTTTTAATATTCACAGAGGTTGTAACATATTTAACTAAATGAACATCCCTTTACAAATTGCACTTCACTGTTTATATATATAAATAAGCGTTCGATCTAACGCGCCAGAAAAATATGTTGGGCGATCATAGATGAAATAAAACGTACTTTCCCTTGGTTCCGCAGACTCTATCCTAATTAGTGTTTGATTACTCAGTTGCATAGGCAATGAGTTGACCCTAAAATGAAACCAATAAGTTATTTTATATTTCTCTTACTCTTTATATATATATATATATATATATATATATATATAATATATATTATATATATATATATATATATATATTAATACCTGAAATTAATAATTTTATTGACATCACATTAAATTATTAAGAAATTATATCTCATTAATATTAAATATAACTTCACTAATAATAAATTTAATAATTAATATATATATTTAGTGCATGTATGTATGTAATTTGTAATGTAATTTACAATATAAATATATCAACAGTTGATAAAAGATCAAAACCATCAATATAACAATTTAAATAAAAAAATAGAAGAATAAAAAAATATAATAAATAAAGTGAGAAATAAATAAAATAAATAGAAAAGAAAGAATGAAATCTAAATAGGTGTGAAAGCAAAAGTGTAAAATAAATTAAGAAAAGTATAGATATTAAACATATATAAATTATAAAAATATATAGAATTATAATTAAATATTAAAAGCATATTATATAAATACTATAAATTATATATATATAATTATATATATATATATATATAGTAAATATATATACTATATAATACTATATATAAATGATAAAGTATATGTATTATATCTACATTATATTATTATTATATTATATATATATTATATATAAATATTAATTTATATATCATATACCGAAGGCCGTATTGGACAAGGTATGAGTTCTCAAGATAGTCTGTAACCCATCGCCAAATTTTTTCTGAATCAACTCAAATCTTTTGAGTATGAATTGAACACTTTCATTTTGAGTTATAAAAAATTATAATAAATCACCACAAATGATATGAAAATATCGTAATAATCTGAGAAATAATGAAACATATTTATGTTTCGTAACTGGATTATGGTGATAATTAATTGTTCTATGTAAGCTAAGCTGGTTATGTTTAAAAACCTTACAAGGAGACTCTCTTATATGGAGACTAATACCAACGGTGCAATTTGAAACTTAATAGTATATTCTTTGATTGGACATCCGGATATGATGCGGTTTCATGTTTCAAACATAAAGGAGAATATTCTGAGGTGCTTCCAAACTTTGAATAGACTATCATAGCAAGTAAAGATTTTGAATTGTTAAATTTTGCTATTAGTCGCGTCATTTTTATTCATGTGAGTACACACACCAATTTCAAGACAACTAATTTGAAACTTCATATGAAAACATCTGGGGACACCTTCAGTCTCTTATCTAAAGGACAGGGAGGGCAATAAATTATTATAAAAAAATATATAGAAAAAAACGATTATCGAGAAGAAAAATTTAAAAAAAGACCGACATCGAATGTAAAAAAAAACCCTTACAAGGAAAATTTTCAGTGGATATTAAATAAATTTAACAGGATTTTAAAAGAAATTTCATCTCATTTTGCACGCTGAATAGGTTATTAAAGTTTTTTAATTTTCTTTATTCTTCTTTAACTCTATTTTTAGGAACAAATTCAAATTTATACTTAAATACATTTAGTGGCTAACAGCTAACTCCACCCTTAATCATTTAAAATGTGATGTTCTGCTTCTACTATTACAGTCACTAAGATCAAATCAATGAATATAATATATATATATATATTACTTAATATATATATATAGTACATATATATATATATATATATAATATATATATAGTATAAATATATATATATATTGATATCTATAATTATATAATATATAAATTATTGAATTTTAAAACAACTTCCAAGCATTTTTCTATCTTTGTCCCTATATAATATAGTATATTAAACTATATATATATTATATATATATATAATAATATATACTATATAATAGTATATAGTAATATATATATATAATATATATATATAATATATATATTTTACAGTTGTCACACCACTCACAGGGCAGAGCCCTAAAATTCAAGGAGGCGGGTTTGCATGCCTCAGAAGTCAACAGCTACGTAAATTACGCAGATGAGCCAGTGAGGACAGACGCAGGCTTTGAAGAGGGGAGATTTAAATTCATCGCAAGGAAACCAGATGCTAGAGAATTCCAAGAACAGAGGTCGGCAGGAAAGAAGGAAGCACCGCAGCCGACTAGCCTGGAGTTTACCAATATCAACACAAAACTCAGTGTGCGGACAGCAGCACGCCCGAGCTATCTACGAGGCCGACGTAAAAGGTGGTGGTACGCGAGTGATAAGTTACCCCGAGCACTGCCGCTGCGGTACCTATAGAAAAGAGATAAAGACCAACAACATCGCGCGCAAAGATAGAGGGTCAAGTGAACTGAAATAGTGCAGATAGCAGTTTATAAGACTTTTGCAAAATCGAACTTGCTTAACATTCATTGATTGGGCGTTAATATACAATTTGATTTATTTTTAACTCAAAGACACTCTACTAATACCTATTATATATATATAATATAAATATATTTATATAATATATATATATAATATATATATATATATATTATAATATATATATATATATATATATATCATAGATACTATTATATATATATTATATTATATATATATATATTATATATATATATATTATTTATATATACTATTATATATATATATATATATATATCTATATATATACTAAGTTTTATTTCTTCATTTTCTGTTTTTCTTGCGTTTATTATTTCACTAAAATTTCCTCAAATCGGAGTTTTTTTTAAACCCATTTTCAAAAGAGAGTTTCAGAATCAAAATTCAAAACAGAATGCCAATTACAATTATATATTTCTCAATTTTTCGAAGGTATAAATTGATAACTTTTGCGACCAACCATAAAGAATTAGAAATCTCACTGCGCAACTAATTTAAATCTATTTTTTAATGCCAATTTTTATCTTCCTAAAAGTGTGATTAATAGTCTTCCAATTATATTTTGCTCAAGTTTCTTGCATTCAACGTATTAAAATAAACTAATACACAATTTTTTCACTTTCAAATCAAATTACATCCCTTGTGATTTGTTGGACATTGGCTTTTCCCATCGCAAAATTTTGCTATTTGCCTTTCAAATATTAAAAATTTTTATTTAAAAAGTATCAGAATAGAAAAGTATTAGAACTTTGCAAACGTGTGATAGCTAAAATAAAGATATGAATTTTGCTTTTGATGATATATAGAAATTTCGAATGCATAAAAATATTAAACTTCAATGAAATAAATGCAATGAAAAATCATGTGAAATCATAAAATAATAGACATTTTCTATAAACTATTGTGTTAGTAGGTACATCAAAAAATATATCATATATGACAAAACGTGAAAAACGTACTTTGAAATTAAGGAGATATAATGCTGAAAAAACTAAAAAGTACAAAAGCTAACAGAAATTTTATATATATATAATTATTATATATATATTATATACATATATAATATATATATATTATATATATTATATATTATATAAATATATATATATATGTTTGTTATATGCATACATATGTTTTCATACATTATATACATGTGTTTATATATATATATATTATACATTAAATATATATAATATATATAATATATATATATATATAATATATATATATATATATATATAATGAATTATATATATATATATATATATATATAATTAATATATATCGATATATATGGCCAAATACCGTAGGTTTGCTAGCGAAATGGTTATGTAATGGATTATTGGATAGAAAGGTCCAGGCTTTTAATCGCATAAAATTCCGATTTAGCAAACTTTTTTTTTCCCTTTTATCACTTTCCATCGATCAATCTTTTCATTTACCACGCTATTTTTGTTTAAGTGAAATTTTCACTAACATACAGGCAAAACAATTACTGCAAACTTTAATAATCTTTATTAGTTTTCCTTATTATTTTAGATTATTTTTTGGTTTGTTTTGTTAATTTTTGAGGTGAACAAATCCAAAAAGAAACTATAAAAATTATATGCTTGAAGCAGAAAAAAAAAATAAACAGTTGAAGATTTTAGGTTGAGCTACAATGATAAGTTACATGAAATTTTTTTTTTTTAAGAAAAATTTACTTCATAACATTTTAAGATAACAATGTTTTAGATTTCGAAAAAAAGGACAGATTTTTCAACCTATATTGAATTTCATCTGACCTATTGTCTTCAGATATATTTATTTTTCTTTACTATATTTAAGCCTCTGCTAGAAAGGGGTCCTGTCCATAGTTGGTGAATTCTGATAACAAAAATTAAATTAAAATTTAAAAAATTAAAAAAAAATTGACTGTTATTATTCTGATAAAAAATATTAAAAATAAAAGAAAAAAATATTGAAAAAAAAAAATTAAAAAAATACTTTTACGAGGGTTGTAACAAGCATGGCATTTCCTCGGGAGAGAAGATCGCACAAGGGTTCTAACTTGAGACTCGAACCCGGACCTCTCACACACGAGGAAGCCATGCAATCCTCCAACCCTGTTTAAGGGGCAAATGCAAATTCCATTTTTCAAATGTAGTGTAAAAACAAAAAATAGAAATTCTATTTATATTTTAGGTTTTGAAAGATTTTTACTTATTAAACTAAATTTGGTTGCATTACCTAGAAGAGTGGGGTAAATTTTTTGAGACTACGAGGCGTGTTGTTTCACAATTGAATTATTAAAGTATATTTATATATAAACATATTTGCATTATATTTAATATCTATGCTTTTATATATATATATATATATATATATCTATAATTATATATATATATATATATATATAATATATATTATATATAATATTTATATATTATATATATGATATTATAATATATATATTATAATATATTATATATCATATATTATTTATATGATAATATATATATATTATATATATATATATATATATATAATATATATGACAAATAAGGAAATACTTTGATATCAAATAGAGAGGACCAAGGTTCGAGACTAGTTTGCAGGCGATATTTGTTATTAGCTCTTTAAATTCATGATACCTCTATCTAATTTAATATAGTGAGGAATACGTCCTACATATTCTATTTATAAATAATGATGCAAAACGGAAAACAGTTACGCAGCTTGATAAATTAAAAACGTATATTATTTAAGCCAGTCAAATATGTTATTCTCAGTTGCAATAGGCAATGGTTCGACCCCAAATGAAAACAAGTTATTTTTATATTCTCTTCTTTATATATTATAATTATATTATATATTATATATATAATATATATATATATACTATATTATATATAATATCATATAGTATATATATATATATATATATATATATTATATATATAATATATATATATATCTGGCGGGAGTTTTCATATACATGAATTTTCTATTTTACATTATATATTTATGTTTTACATAAAAATTCAACTATCAAAAAACATAATCTGCCAGAATCTTAAATGACACAGCTTCCTCCCAAAAACAGTGAATAAATAAAATAAATAAATATTAAAAGAAAAAAAATTAAATAAATTAAAAAAGTAAAAAAAAACAAAAATAAGCAAAATTATAAGTATAGAAATATATAATATATATACAGCTATATTTTAAATGTATATATATATATATACTATATATATATAGTAGTATATATATATCATATTATATATATATTTATAATACTATATATATATATATATATATATATACATATATATATAGTATATATAATATATATATATATATATATATATATAATATATATATATATATATATATATATATATATATATAATATATATTATATTTAAATATATATATATACTATTTATATATAGTACTTATAATATATGACAGGCCCGTTCATAAAGGATTGGTCAGAAAGTCTGGAACCCCCACTCGCAAATTTTTTCAAAACAATCACCACATTTTCACTATGATTAAGAACCCTTTTAATCTCTCTTAATTTATAAAAAATTACTATAAAATAAAACAAAGAAATTATATATAATAGAAATAATTGAAAATACTTTATTTTGTTTTCGTTGAAATTTCTTTAGCTCTAGTGGGTTGTTTAAAACTTAAAAGTGAGCATCTCTATAGGAGCAATACTACGAAATTTCGAAATTAATAGTTCTTCATATTTTTTTTTGATTGGCACATCGATATGTGCTTTCCCATTTTCAACAAAGAAAATTCTGAAGGTGCTCAAACCTTTGACAATATAAAGGCATGGATTGATTGGTATAATCTGCTATTCGCATTTATATGGAGTACAAGCAATTTATTAGAAACTTGGAACTTTGAAAACAACTGTGGACAACCTTAGGTCTCTAATTAAGGTTGGAATAAATTTTAATAAAAAATATATAGAAAAGATTTTCCCATAGAAAAATGGACAAAACTAACTCGAATGTAAAAAAAAACAAGGTGGTTGGAAAATTTCAGTGGATTTATAAAATTTAAAGTTTTTAAAGAAATTCACCAGTGAATAGGTTATAAGTTTATTCTTTATTCTCCTTTACCCTTCCATTATGCACTACGTTACAGCCTCCATCATTAGTGCTAAACACTACTCTTAATCCATATTAAAATAGTGATTTATGGTTTAGAAAGATTTATTGCTCAAAATAAATGAATATATACTATATATATTTATATATATATATTATAAGTTTATATATATTATATATATATATATATATATATATTTTTATATATATATTATATATATATATATATATATATATATATATATATATATATAGTATATATTATATATTATATATTTAATACATAAGGCAATTAGTTTTCTTACCACACCCTCCCCCCATTTTACTATCTTTGTCCCTATATATACTTACTAATTACTATATTATATATACTATATACATATACTATATACTACTACTACCTATTATATATATTATAATATACTGATATACCTCTGGCAGCCAGAGAGCAGAATTAATACAGAAAAAATTGTCGCATTTTTCATCCTTGCTTATTATATTGTAGTTAACAGAGATTATCTTCTGCTTCCATTTTCTGTTTTTCAGACGAAGTTCACCTTGCAATATTCTTACTCGTGTCTAACAAGAAACATTTTACCATTCTATAAAATTCACTTTTATTTAATAAAGAATATAATCGCTCACAAGCCTAAATACTTAAAATGAAATAAAAAAAAGAAAACAATTTTTTTTCTTTCTTCTTTTTCTTCACGCTATTTCTTTTTCTCTTTATTTTTGCAGTGGTCTTTAGTTTGCTCTATTAGTCTGTGCTAAATTGTAAACATTGTAGTGCTGCAATAAAGAACATCTCATTGCAAATAATTTCATTACATTGATATTATGTATTAGACAACCGACTATCATCCATCTTTATAGTCCAAACCATCTTAATACACTCTTGCTTATTCTCTCTTTTAAGCCAATTTTCACACTACACAGTTCCCTAATACGTTAATTCCTAATTTTATCAATTCTTCTCACACCTAACACACCTCTAAGATTGTAATTTTGAAGAGATTCGCACCTAATTAAGCCTCTTATTATACCATAGTTTCATTTAAGACTGAGAGTCAATAATAAGTGTCAATAAAATTGCACCAAATGTAGAGCTTATATTTAACAAAAGTTACTATACAATAACACCGTAACAACATACCCTCATGCAAACTCTAGGCGCCTGAAGCTTATCACTACGATTACTGTAACCACCACCTTCCTACTATTACAACTTTCCTCTACACTGTATCATCCGTTCCCTTTTCATCCAACATGTAGGCTAAATATGTAAACTCCGATACTTATTCCAATTGATCACCATCCAACATGACTTCACACCGCGGATTCTCCTTACCCACTACCATAACCTTACTCTTATCTACATTTACTTTTTGTAAAACATAGTGTAAAATGGGAGAGGGAAATAGAGGTGTTAATGCTTTTTGTAAATCATAGCGTAAAATAAGAGAGGGAAAAAGAAGTGTTAATGCTTTTTGTAAATCATAATATAAAACAGGAAAGGGAAATAGAGGTGTTAATGCTCTTTGTAAATCATAGTGTAAAATAGGAATATGAAATAGAGGTGTTAATGCTTTTTGTAGGTCTTACCACCGCGCTTCACCATCGATCATACAAATTTTTATATTCAATTCAGAAGCCTACCGGCTACCACAAACACCATATATCCACTAACACATACCACAGAGCTTCCCTATCGGATTTGTCTGTTTATATATAGTATATATATATATATATATATAATATATATATATATATATATATATATATATATATTATATATACTATATATATAATAATATATATTATATATCTACTATAATACTATATATATATATATTTAATATATATTATAAATATATATTATATGTTATATATATTTATAAAATGGTTGCAAGTGATTTGTTTACTATTAATAGCGGAAGTGAGGCAGGATGTGTTATGCCTCCATTGGTTATTCATTTGTATATGATTGGGTAATGAAAAGAATTACGAGGAAGGAGAACAAGGGGAGGTGAGTAGAATTGATGAGACCGGAAGGGAGTGAGAGTGCCCTACTTTATTATCGGATCATCTTAGTTTTGTGTGGCGAGTCTGAAGAGATGAGGACAATCCTCGTGTGAAGTTAATGTTGGATGGGTGAGCAAGCTGGAACATGTGTCTTGCAGTTTAACTATTTGAAAGATACATGTTTGATGAAAAGGAAACGGATGATGCAGAGTGTAGTAGGAAAGTTAAAATGGTAGGAAGGTGCTGGAGC
>JABUQX010064127.1:0-2500 GCA_015478945.1 Trachelipus rathkii
GAGCTTTTATGAGGACCCATAGACGTACCTCATAAGGATAATCAGATGCTTATGACTCACAATTAGTTATACTCCGTTCTAAGATAAGACTTAACATTTTTACATAAAATGCCAGTTCAACGAATCATTGACCAGAGACATGGTAACGTGTAAACGCATTTTTTGAAAGCGCCCATTCTCAACAGATTCCAACACACGAATAACATCCTTTGTTTTATATAATATAAAGCTTTCCAGACGTCTTTGACTTGTTATGGTCAATGCTATTACAAACATACATTTCTTATAAGGTTTAGTTACCGTTGACCCATTGTACAGGTATACAGCTGTAGAAGATAATGTGAAATGGAAAATCAAGATCCATAAAAGTAATGTCTCATTCATATATAAAAGAAAACTATGTAGTTACGAATATCTTACATGTTCTGATTAATTTGATTATGCAGATGTTCTACATGTTTTTATGACCTCTGAAGACTTACTATGCATATATCAACACGAAGAAACCTGGGTCAAAGAAAAATTTAAGACTTGTTATACCTTAAACCATTGGGGAACAACTATCAGAGGAGGCGGAGAACAAGATGGTAAGCAACTTACTTTAGCATTTTCTAAAGATCGATATATAAATACTTTAGATGTCATAATATGCCTGAGGTGTAAAGATAAAGATCTATTTGAACCCACTCATAATGAATTTTGTATGAATGGTGATACTCAAATAAAATATTTGTCTCAAGCTTGTTAGTTAGTCTTGAGAATAAAATGAAGTATACACATATGCTGGACGATTATATAATGGTTGTTCATCATTTACTGTATCAGTAGTATTATAAATTTAAATAAGCGCTACCAGAGTAGTCTGAAAGCACCATTAATCATTTCTTAGACTCCTTAAACATTGATTAATTTATTCCCCAACTCCGAGAACAATGGAAAGAATCTATTTACCAAGATAATCTTTACATTAAGGAAATAACCGTCTTAGCGAAAAGTCTTTAGTATGTGACTAGGGATGGTATTTATACATTGAAAGATTATACAACGTGTCATGATTCGTTGAACTGGCATTTATGTAAAAATGTAAAGTCTTAATCTTAGAACTGAGTAAACCTAATTGGTGAGTCATAACATCTGATATCCTTATGAAGTATCGGTCTATGGGTCTCATTTAAAGCTCTTATTTTAAATAGATAGGTTAGTTGTGATATAGTCTTCCTCGAGCGAACATCTCATACACCTCGAAATAATAAGATACAAGAATGGGTTTTATCAGGTTTATTCACCACTGTTGGCACAATAAAAAATCGGTGTGTATGTTCAACTCACAGTACAGAATTTACTACAAGGATTCAACCTACATCTTCTGATCTAGGAAAAATACTTGTTACCAGCGAAGATGATAATGACCAGAGACATTGGATAAGTGTAAACGCTTTTTTGAAAGCGTCCATTTTCAACAGATTCCAACACACGAATAACATCCTTTGTTTTATATAATATAAAGCTTCCCAGACGTCTTTGACTTGTTATGGTCAATGCTATTACAAGCATACATTTCTTATAAGGTTTAGTTACCGTTGACTCATTGCACAGATATACAGCTGTAGAAGATAATGTGAAATGGAAAATCAAGATCCATAAAAGTAATGTCTCATTCATATATAAAAGAAAACTATGTAGTTACGAATATCTTACATGTTCTGATTAATTTGATTATGCAGATGTTCCACATGTTTTTATGACCTCTGAAGACTTACAATGCATATGTCAACACGAAGAAACCTGGGTAAAAGAAAAATTTAAGACTTGTTATACCTTAAACCATTGGGAAACAACTATCAGAGGAGGCGGAGAACAAGATGGTAAGCAACTTACTTTAGCATTTTCTAAAGATCGATATATAAATACTTTAAATGTCATAATATGCCTGAGGTGTAAAGATAAAGTCTATTTGAAACCACCCATAATGAATTTTGTATGAATGGTGATACTCAAATAAAATATTTGTCTCAAGCTTGTTAGTTAGTATTGAGAATAGAATGAAGTATGCACATATGCTGGACGATTATATTACGGTTGTTCATCATTTACTGTATCAGTAGTATTATAAATTTAAATAAGCGCTACCAGAGTAGTCTGAAAGCACCATTAATCATTTCTTAGTCTCCTTAAACATTGATTAATTTATTCCCCAACTCCGAGAACAATGGAAAGAATCTATTTACCAAGATGATCTTTACATTAAGGAAATAACCGTCTTAGCGAAAAGTCTTTAGTATGTGACTAGGGATGGTATTTATACATTGAAATATTATATAAGTGTCATGATTCGTTGAACTGGCATTTATGTAAAAATGTATAGTCTTAATCTTAGAACGGAGTAAACCTAATTGGTGAGTCATAGGATCTGATATCCTTATGAAGTATCGGTCTATGGGTCTCATAAAAAGCTTTTATTTTAAATAGATAGGTTAGTTGTGATATAGCCTTCCTCGAG
>JABUQX010064127.1:15000-20000 GCA_015478945.1 Trachelipus rathkii
GTATTACACGGCAATGTAGGGGGCTCGAGCCGACGGGGAACACAGGGGGGACGTTTTTCATACCCCGTAGGGGAGGGGCGGAGGAACCCCCGCGACACCCAAATACCAAAGAGCGGGGGTTCCGGAGACCCTCCCCGGAGGGGGGGAATTAGTCCTACCCCGTAGTTCCCCGGAAGGCCGAGAGACCCCGACTCCTGCCATCGGTGCGATATACCCTTGGGGTATTCTTTAGTTTAAAAAAAAAAAAGCAAAATTTAATAGAAAGTCTATTTATTTTAACGAGTAACCAATAAAAGGTCTCTAAATAGGCTCTCTAATCATATTACTATAATTATTAACAATAATATTTTTTATTTTTTTATTTTTTTTACATTTTCCTATCTAAAATTTTACCAGGATTCCAAAAATGTATTCCTTTTCGCTGTAGCTATTGTAGTTTTTAAGATATATATTTAAAAAAAAAAATTATTTTTATTTTTACATTTTCCGCACTAAAATTGGACCAGCATTCCAGCAATGTATTCCTTTTCCCTGTAGCTATTGTAGTTTTTGAGATATGAGTTGTGGCTTTTAAATATTGATACCATAAGATATTTGAAGCATTATATTTTCCAATAAAGAAAAGTAACTATTTAGGAACTTTTTGTGCTAAAAACCCATGCTAGGACCAAATCTGATACAACATCAATGACACAGCATTTAGCGATAATTATTGCAGGTAAATTTAAATCAAAGTTGCTTGAAACCAGCGAAACCGCTCAAAAAGAACATACTTGCTACGAAAGATAATAAATATCTTAAAGGGAAAATGGAAACAATTGGAATGAATAAAAAACTTGTCTTACATACAAAGTAAGTGATAATTTGTTAAGGACATTTAAAACAAAGTGAAATAGAAAAGTCTAAGTAGCATCGAAATAAAATTTAAATTTTTATATTAAACTAATAACTTTTAATTATGCTTTACAAACTTTAGTTACACAAGTCAAATTTAAAAGGAAATAAATTGCCATAGCCTAATTTTTGTACGCTTAGTGTGAAGTGAAAAAAATATATATATCAATTCTTTTTATTTTTTTCCATTATATTTTAAAAAAAATTTTTTCCAAAATGATTCGTATATTTTTCAAAATGATTAGTATCGTTTTCGTAGTGCGACACACGTTCTAGACATTTACCTATATATAATATTAATATATATATATATATATATATATATTATATATATATATATATATAACCTATAGTATAATATATTATATATATAATATATATATAAATATATATATATTATATATATATATATATATATATATATAATATATATATATATATATATATATATATATATATATATATAATATATATATATAATAAATATATAAATATATTATACTGCAAGGGAATTACATATATATAAATATATATATATATATATATATATATATATATATATATATATAATATATATATATATATATATATATATATATATATTATATATATATATATATATATAATATATATATATATTATATATTATATATTATAATATATATATATATATATATATATATATATAAACCTCATTCAGCATGTATATTTACAGTAAGGTAGCGCACAAGAATACAAACACGCGTACATAATCGTACTTACACGGGTACCACTTAACCTAAGTAAGTGTGCGTTTTTCCAGACTGACTCGTGTGACCATTGTAAATATTACAAACTGTTTGTTAGAGCGTTTGCGAAGCGAATAACAAAGCTGTAAAAAACTTATGTCTGTGATGGTGTTGGTCTCTACTTTATTAAGTGTTTAAAACTTTTGTACCTAGAAGAACTCTAGATTATAAGATGCTCATGTATATTTTCCCCCTTTTCTGAATTTTAAGATTTAAAGTTAAGAAGTAAAAAAGAGGAAAACCTTATTTATGACATATGATTCCTGTTTTGTAACCTCCCAAAAGGCGGAGCATGCGCTGTGGGGGCGGTACAAATGCACTCTCTAATATTTATCAATTACATAAATAAATCCAAAGTAATTGCAGTGTAATGACACAGTCATTTTATTTGTAATATCAAAATTATCATAAATCGCACCATTTCTATTTTGGGGTGAGGATATAAAACATCTTATTCCTGGCACGGGTTGCATTCACTGTACGATATGTTTCTCTTCATTCCAGTATTGGCACCAAAACCTTTTCTTTTCCTCACAAATTCCAGTGTTCGTTCTAAAATAATTCAGTCTGTGTTGGGAAGTCGTGGTGTGGGTGTGTATTTCATACGAGTTTTTAAAAATCGAATCTCTGTCTCTGTTGCTATACTATAAACTCTTCCGAGATAAACAAGATCGCACCGGAATACTATTCACGACCGCCGGTGATTTGAAATTTAATTGTAAAGTTCTTTCTTTTGGAAGCCTTTATTTTAAAAATAGATTAGATGTCCTTAAATAGATAGACAGTGTTGGGGGTATCAAGTAAATTTTATTCAACGAACTTCCTTCGCAGCGCAACTCTAGATGGGTTGTTAATGCCTCTCTCTTAAACACTCATCAGAGGGCAATGCTAACAAACAGATAGCTCTTGGCATTTATGCTTTAAAATAATTTATACTTAAAAAGAACTATACGATTGGACAAACTTATTTTCTTAGCCTTATTCACTATTTCCCTTTTTTTCTGTACATAGCTTATCATAAAATGATATCTTGCTCTCAATGTTAGGGGTAATTCAGCATTCATAATATTTTAATTATTATTCTATAACGGTGCTATTCCCGTAACTACAACTCCTGGCTCCACAATGAATTCCGCACTCAAAGTTCTATAACAGGAGTCTCACCCGAACATGCACTGCGTAGTCAACCGGTGGTAACCCAGGTCGCAGGCGCCACACGTTCGGGTCTCTCGGCGCGGAATAGCCATGCTGTTCCGTTTAGTCACATCTGTACAGGTAAGTTCAATTCATTCAGTAATGTACTTATTCGTAATTGAACATGAGTGTTATGTCATTCTCATCTTCATATTAAACAACTTTTCTTCTGAAGAATACATATTTCTCATTAAATTTCTTAAATAAAAAAAAATATTCACTTGCTCAACTGTTTTTTCAAGTGTAGTCTAATAAAATAAAACTTTTGATGCAATATTTATTAACGTAATTACATTGGTAATATATATATATATATATATAATATATATATTTATTATTATACCTATATACTATATATAACTATTACTCTACTACCCTAATTATACATTGTATATATATATATATATATATATATACTATACATTTATGTACAACAGCTTTATCATTATTATAAAATATCATATATAATATATATATATATATATATATATTATATATATATATATTAATATATATATATACATCATATATTATATATATATCCCTCATATATACTTTATCTTACTATATATTTATATATCCTATATATACTATACTTATTAATATACATAACTACATATTACTATACCTTATAACTAACTCCACTTTATATTACTCACCCCTACCTATAATGATTAGTATATCCGATTAAAATAAAATTATTTGAAAAGCTAGAAAATTCTAAATCACTTGATTTTTATTATATTTACATTTTCCAAGTCTTAATTCTCTGTTCAAACTATCCACACACACTAATATTTCCTTTTATCTCATTATTCATTATTATTATTTATGATATTATTATTATCATATTTTATTTTAATTTTATTATTTTTTATTCCTTATAACCATCTTCTATCTTTTCTCTTTTTTTATCTAACGAAATTCCTAATACCGTAATATTTTTATTATTATTAATTATTATTATTATTTTATTATTATTATTATTTTTATTTTATATTTTAACTTGTTGTTTGTTTTGTTGTTGTTTTGTTCCGCTCTGTTGTTTGTTGTTGTATTGCTTGTTGATTTTTATTATTCTATTCATTATTCCCTTATTAATCTCATTACTTATCTATTATTACATTATTATTATTATTATCTTTAATTATTACCTGTACTTATTCATTATCCTATTATTAATTATATCTATTATTATTATATTTTATTTTATTATTATTCCATTATTCATTATCTATTATTATTATTATTATTATTATTGTTCGTTTGTTGTTGTTGTTGTTGTTGTTGCATGCTGAATTATAATTAGAGGAAGGAAAGGGGAAAAGATAAGAAAGCTAATTTGGGTGGTTGTTGTTTCCAAGATTGTGTTTAAAGACTTGGTGGATTGAAGAAAAGTGCTCTTCATTAAGAGTAGGATTTAAATCCTGCATGGATTGAAGAAAAGTATTCTTCATTAACAGTAGGAAAAGAGTCACTTTTCAAATTACATGGAAATAAACGTGGAAAATTGTATTACTTTACCTGTCGTTATTAAAATAATAAGATTTTATGCTAAATGAAGCGTGATAATCTGATCCTCTTTTTACACAAATTCATTGAAGAAAAAATAAAACTTTTTTTGTTGCCAAGAATTAATCTTTAAGCATAAATATTTAGAAAGGAAAAGATACATCGATATATTGAATAAGTTGCAAGTTTAATTTTTAACAATTACTTGAGAGACCTTGTCGTAAAATGCACGTCTTTCGTATTCGTTAGTTTTGTTTACCCTGACAAAGAAAATAAAATTTAGCGAATTGGAAAAACGGTTATACGGGTTTAGGGAGCACTGCTCCCCCTGTTTATAGATTCAGACAGAAAATATACCTTGAAAAATTTTCTGATTTCGGGTACCATCGGAGGATTTCGTCCCTTCATTCATCATCCATTTATTATTATTATTATTATTATTATTATTATTATTATTATTATTATTATTATTATTATTATTATTATTATTATTATTATTATTATTATTATTATTCCAAAAAACAAAAAATATTGTTTATCAATATGGGGTTGCACCAGTGAGTATTTGTTATAACCTCCTCTTGTTACTATGCAGAAAAATATAATCGTTTA
>JABUQX010064127.1:22500-25000 GCA_015478945.1 Trachelipus rathkii
CCTGCTCTTGCAACTAGAGCAATATCGTCCCGCATACGCCATTACAACAATTTCCTCCTCCATCCCAATCTCTCGCATACACTTGTCAATAATACAGAATGAACAACAACCGGGTGACAACACGTCCTTCCCTGTCTAAACACCTGGTCTTCAACTCGCAACCACCTGTCGCTATCCCTACGCTGTCCCTACACGGCACTTTCACTTACTGTGTCAAGTCCCTTTCTACACTCTAATCACTTTTGGTTCTCATCTGATAGTACGCGATCCCGAATGTCTCCCAAAGTTTTTTAACCACTAGGTACAACTGTCCGAATGCCTTCTCTAAATCCCAAAAGCCATATACAGTTTCCTTATCCCACTCCTCAGCTCTTCTCTATCATCATCTTCAGAGAAAATATCAGATCCGCTGTTCCCCGTCCGGGCCTGAACATTCGCCCCTATCTCCTTTTTTGAACACCGGGCATACTATCACCCTGCCCCACTCCGCAGGTACTCTCTCCACTCTCCAGAAATCATTAAACATCTTCAACATCCATCGCATGACCTCCTCACATCGCATTGTCTCCACCGGCAGCCCATTACATCCTGGACTATGTCAATATATATATACTATATATATAAATCTAATATATATATATATATTCACTATATATATATATATAGTCGGGTTCGCTATATATATATATATATATATATATATATATATATATATATATATAATATATATATATATAATAATCTATATATCTGTATATATTATATATTATATATATATATATTATATATATATATATATATAGTATATAATATTATAATAAAAATACTAACTTTCGAGTATATATATATATATATATATATATATATATATATATTATTTATCATATGTGCATTTTATATTTTATATATATATATATAATATATATATATATATATATTATATATTTATATATTATATATATATATATATATATATATATATATATATATATATTATATATAATATACATGAAACCCCCAAAGGGGTGAAAAGGCCTTTTGAAATTTTTATGAATTTTGTTTTATGGTAAGAAATGGTCTTTGAGGAACTCAAAATGGAACTTTATCCACCATCTACAAATTAAAAATATTTTGAGAAACATCTTGTTAATCTACTTATTATTATTTATTATTTTTATATTATTACTATTATTATTTTATTATTATTAATTTATTATTTTATTATTATTTTCACATGCAAGTTCTTATTATTATTATTATTATTATTATTAATTATTCTAATTTCTTATTATTATTATTATTATTATTATTATTATTATTATTATTATTATTATTATTATTATTATTATTATTATTATTATTATTATTATTATTATTATTATTATTATTATTATTATTATTATTATTCTTATTATTCATTATTAATTATTATTATTATTATTATTATTATTATTATTATTATTATATTATTATTATTATTATTCGCGACTATTAGTGAGCCTTCGAGGTTGAGCAATCTTGGAAACAAATTAAATTGTCTTCAATAAAACTGAAGCCAAATTTCAACAGATCGAAATCAACGGAACAAATTTCTTGCTTTTACTCTTCATTTTTTTCTTTGTTGTAAAATGTGGAATAAGAAATAATTCTATGCTTTCTCCTCTCTCTTTCTCTCTCGGTCCGTCTTCTCTCTCTCTCTCTCTCTCTCTCCTCTCTCTCTCCTCTCTCTCATCTCTTCTCGTCTCTCTCTCTCTCTTTCTCTCTTTCTCTCTCTCTCTCTCTCTCTCCCCTCTTCTCTCTCTCTCTCTTCTCTCTCTCTCTCTCTCTCTCTCTCTCTCTCTCTCTCTCTCTCTCTCTCTCTCTCTCTCTCTCTTTCTCTCTTTCTTCTTTCTTTTTTTCTTCTTTTTCTCTCTTTCTCTCACTCCACTCTCTCTCTCTCCTCTTCTCTCTCTCTCTCTCTCTCTCTATATATATATATATATATATATATATATATATATATATATATATATATATATATATATATATATATATATATATATATATATATATATATATATATATATAAATGCAAGGCCGTAGTCAGAGTGGGGGTTAATATCAAAATTATTTGATGGCTCGAGTTTCCTAATTTTAATTTATTATAATATTAATAATTATAGTGAATTTAAATTAAGAGTATATATTAATAGAAATGAGGAAAACATATTTGTGATTCGTAAAGAGTTCTTAAGTTTAGTGGTTGGTGAAAGCACAAAAGTATAATATCCAACAGAGTCAATACTATTAAGGTTAAAATAAATAGTGACTTTCTGATTGGGAAACGACACTTTGGTGCAGCAGCAGTGAAGAAAGGTTTTAGATAGAAGTCTTCAAGTTATAGAAGATATACAGCGGCATTGGTATATTCATTGATGTTGACATTCATATAATTTAGATTACAACACACAAGAAACTTTGCCACAGTGAAAACTATTGGGAACTATTTTTGTTTACCAAG
>JABUQX010064127.1:35000-37500 GCA_015478945.1 Trachelipus rathkii
AGTTTCATGGCAGATATCCAAATTCAGAATCGTTCGAAAAATTTTATTTGAAAAAACATTTGATACGGCTCTCAGAGGTGGCTTAGTATTAATTTTTTTTTTTATCAACTGCTAGAACTTAGAAGTGGTTTCAATAGAACTCTATCAATGCATTAGCAATAAGACTCATGACGGTAGAAAATTCTCGAAAATATTCAAGTTTCAGTATCACGAAATGGTGGAAAATTCTTTGAAAGTTAATTAAAAATACTTCGTTTCAAAACATTTTGAAACAGCTCGCACCATTATTTTAATGTGTATTTAAGTTATTTGACTTTCTACATATTTATAATTTGGTATTGAAAATGGATGCATGCTGACCTATGTACATCTAGATGTAAAGTATCATATTAGTATGTATTTTATATTGTAATATGCATGTATGCATGTAATTACAATCGAACATGATTTTAAATCTTTTACTCAAAATATTTTATAAAACTACAGCCTATCTATAGGGTATTAATGAATTATTTTGAAAAATTTATCGATTATATCGAATTTTGTAAATGCAGTTAAAGGATAAGTGAAAAATATGATACCGATACGTGCTGTGACTGTTTAAGCCAGTGGTGCCCAACCTTTAGTCTATCGCGAGCAAATTAAGAATTTAAAAATTTTAGGCGAGCCACACAGGACGACGACCACTAATAATTATTAATTTATTATTATTATTATTATTATTATTATTATTATTATATATATTGATATATATATATATAGTATGGTGGATATATATATATATATATATATATATATATATATATATATATATATATATATATATATATATATATATATATATATAATATATAATATATATATATATATAGACATATATAGCAGCAAATATATATATATATATTTATATATATATATATATATATATATATATATATATATATATATATATATATATATATATATATATATATATATATATATATATATATATATATATACGATGCCACCATTCACGGGCACTTCCAATGGAGGGAAAAACAATAAAACAAAAAAAATGAAAAGAAAACAAAAAGTGAAAAGTAAATTCACCGAGTCCCTTGTTTAACGTACCGGTGGGTGCAGACGCGAGACTTAAAGAGAGGAAGATTGAATACTGCAGGAAAAATGGATGAAGGCAATTAGTTCAACAAAACAGATGTGGCTGGAAAGAAGGAGGCACCACAACGAGTAAACCTTGAGTCTCCAATATTTACACAATACTCATGTGAGAGTAAGGCACCTCTTGTGTTACGAGGGCGACGCAGTGGTGGAGGAATGTGAGAGGTCAGTTGTCTCGAGCACCTGCCGTTGTAATACCTATAGAAAAGAGATAGGGCACCAATATCACCTCCCAGAGAGAGGGTCAAGGGAATTAGAAAGTATTGGACAGTTTATTAGTGTCTTAGCCTTAGCCTCAACATTATCCAAAAGGAGGGTGGAACCTGATCCACCCCAAATGTGATAACAGTATTCCATACAGGGCGAATAAGACTCTTATATAACTGAGTAACTAAGCAGAAGAAAAATTCACGCAATCTGAACAGAATTCCCAGCTCCATTGAGACCATTTTAGCAACCGATTTAATATGAGGTCTCCAAGACAATTCACTATTTATGTTCAGTCCAAGAATATTTATGTTGTTTACAGGTGAGACATTAGAGCCGTCGAAGCGGATAGGAAAGTTGGGAGGTGTTTTAGAGAGGGAGATATGAAGAAGTTGAGTTTTTAAAGAGTTGAATTTCACAAGAATGCGGTTAGCCCACTGAGAAATCCCGACCACATCGGCAAGAATTGAATCGGAAAACTGTAGACGAGAGGCAACTCTAGATACAAACGAGGGAGCACATTTGAAATGAGTGGAGGAATGGAGAGTTGACTCAGCAGCATAAGAGTGAACAGAGTTAGAAGTCCAGCTAAGAAGACCATTAAAGAAAAGTAGGAATAAAGGTGGAGATAAAACAGAACCATGAGGAACACCACAATTAACAAGAAAGGAGAAAGAGGTTGCTCCATCAACAAGGGCTGAAATGGAACGATCTGAAAGAAAACTAGACAAGAGTAAGCAAAGCGAAGGAGGAAATCCAAAGGAAGGTAGCTTAGAGAGTAGCGATGTGTCATACCCTGTCAGAAGCCTTAGATATGTCAATTACCACACAAGATTCCCATAGTCCCTAAGGGCAGAAGACAATAGATCAATGATATATATATATATATATATATAGTATATATAGTTAGCATATAGTATAGTATATATATATATATACATATATATATATATATATATATATATATATATATATATATATATATATATATATATATATATATATATAATTTTTAAAACTATTTAATTTTTAATAAACTTGATAAATCTGAATACGCGAGTCGCGAGCCACTAGAACGGTACGCGAGCAACATGTTGCCCGCGAGCTACGGGTTGGGCACCACTGGTTTAAG
>JABUQX010064127.1:47500-50000 GCA_015478945.1 Trachelipus rathkii
CCTTTTCAACCGAAAGTGTTTGTTTGTTAATGGGGGCTAATGCTACAAAGTACAACTTGAGAATCTTTTACTTCAAATAAATACCAAAAACAAATTGGGCTTATTTCAATTTTTCGTCTGAGCTTCAATATTCGATATTTTTGAAATCATCGATATATCGATATATTTAAAATCATCGATATATCGATATCCAGCGATAATAAACAAAAAATCGCCTATTTCGGATTTAGACCATGTAGGATTTGAAATTTCTTGAAGGCTAAGTTGCAGTTTCTAAAAGATTTATTTATTTATTTAGTGAGTTTTAAATATTAATTTATGTCATTTAATACATATTTATAATGAGAATGGCCTTTAAAAGCCTTCCAAAAGCATTTTCATTGCATTTTACAAGACATAAAGCAGGTAAATAATATATGGCAAAATTTTTAAGGAAAATAGGTACAATTTTTTTATATTCTAATGACGAAAGATTCAAACTAACTAAGGGACAGTAGTAAGTCATACTTTTTATATAGTAGCGCCTATATATATATATATATATATATATATATATATATATATATATATATATATATATATATATGTTATATATATATATATATATATATATATATATATAGATATATCATGTGGTTATAGTTGGCTGAGCCCCCAAAAAGAGTTTACTCCTTTTAGGGCTCGAGCCGATGGGGACGGGGGGGGATTAGTCCCCCCGTAGTCCACCTAGAGGCCGAGAGACCCCGACTCCTGACATCGGGGTGGTCTACCCGTGGGTATTCGTTAGTTTTAAACACCCCTAACACTCGGGCGCCCTATTTTTTTTGCGGTCAAAGTCTTTTTTTTCTGTGAAATGCATATGCAACAATGTGTATGCCTTACTGTAGGTGTTGTTGTTAGTTACACGATGTCAGCTTTAGACACTAACCTTATATATATATATATATATATATATATATATATATATATATATATATATATATATATATATATATATATAATTATTATAATATATATATAATATCGAATTATATCGATATATCCAATACTCGATATATCGATATAGTTCGATATATCGAATATCGAAGCTCAGACGAAAAATTTAATTTTACCAAAGTTTGCTATCTAGTTACCTAGCCTATCTAGTTTGCTGAGCGAATGTTTAGGTGTCCTTAGTATATAGTATATGATGAAAGTCGCAATAGATTTAATGGTTAAAATGCAAAGAAAGTTTTATTTTTAAAATATAACTTTCCTTTAATAAAATTCAAATATTTATACATGTTTTACTTTACTCGCCAAATGGGTAGATATTGGAGAGAGCAAATATGATGGGATGAATGGGGAATTTGACCATCTTTCCACACCCTGAAAACGCTTTGAGCGGCAAAATTCTTCCCCCCCCCCCAACATTTCAGCTTCTTTACTAAAAAATTTTTGTACGGAATATTTACCGGGCAAGAATTATTGGGAAGTATCTCAAATGTTTATTTAAGAATGGCTTATGTCATTAAAGTTTAAATTCTTTGTTATTTATTTGAAGCATTATATTTAAAATGTTGAAGATTCGTATCCACATATGAGAAAGTTCAAGTCGCAACTAGATATTACTGATTACTAGTTGCTAACCTGATTATTACCCATTGCTTAATTAAATTATGAGGAAGTTTTGGTTGCTATTCCTATAATATAAAATATTGGTATTGCTCTAACCCATATATATATATATGTATATATATATAAAGGTATATATATATATATATATATATATATATATATATATATATATATATATATATATATATATATATATATATATATATATATATATATATATAGTAGCCCTACATTGTTACTATTATATATATAAAGTAAATATATATATATATATATATATATATATATATATATATATATATATATATATATATATATATAGCATATATATATATATATATATATATATATATATATATATATATATATTTATATGAAAGATATATATATATATATATATATATATATATATATATATATATATATATATATATATATATATATTATATATATGGTATATAATTCCAAAACTTCCTGTTCAAATCCTTACAGAAAAATTCACCACATATTTGGAATCAGCCTATAAAGCTTATTACCAGAATGTAAAAAAAAAGTTATATAAATCCTAATGTGAAGTTGTTTTATGATTTAAAACCAACGAACACCTTGCAGATCGTACAGATATCAGCCAATGGGATCTCGGCCTTCTAGGATGATTTGGGACTCTGTTCCCCTCTGTTCATCGGCCTCGGAGCCCCCCAAAACATATATATCTAATAGGGGCTCGGAGCTGATGGGGGGACAGAGAGGGGGACAAAGTCCACCCCGTCGTCCACCTAGAGGCCGAGAGACCCCGACAACTGATATCTATGCGGTCCACTCTAGGGTGTCCGTTAGTTTTAAATCATAAAACAATTTTACATACAGAATATATTTTTTTTAC
>JABUQX010064128.1:0-15000 GCA_015478945.1 Trachelipus rathkii
AGAAATCGGCATGGAAAGGCGTATGTTTTCGAGAGATTTAGTAAGTGTAATTATGTCTAATCTCATTATTTAGTCATTAGGCACGTCCGGACTACACTACCGGCCACGCCGTATGGTGGGTACTGTATAGTGTAGACTCTTTCAGGAAGATCTCCCGAATACTTATCGTGGTCTCAGTCGTGTGCAATAATAGCGTGTTAATACCCAGCGGACTATAGTTCGGCAAGATGATATTATAACACTTAATAAGTGCAGAACAGTAGTTACAATGAGTGTTAGCATTAAGGTTGGGTTCCCTATCTGAATTGGGGCCTGGTTACATAGTGAAGCCTGTTTGAATTGCCGGTTATTTTTATCTTAACGGTACTATATTATGTAGCTATTACCTATCCACTAGAGGAAGGAAAAAGTGTTGGGTTGTAACTGAAATAACACTTATACGAGAAGATAGGCTATCCTATAGGTAGTTTATAGTACCAGGGGCCTGTGATGGTAGAATAGGGGAGGTGCAATCAGCTTTATTTATATAAGATTTAATTTTATTATTTATGGGTGGAAATTGAATTTAAAAAAAATTATTAAAAAAAAAAAAAAAAAAAAAATAAAATTAAACGAAAAATAATAAAGGAGAAGCTGTGGATAAGAATTGGATATGAAGTTAAGGATAATAATAATTGATGAATAATGAAGGGGAAAGAGTGTAAAGGTTGATTAGATTACTATTATGTTTATTTTAATGCTATATATTCACTAGAGAGATAGGCCAACTATGACATATTAATTATTGTTTATTTGATGAGGTTTAATATAGTTATAGGAGTGATGCGCAAGTCGCCTAGTAGCTATTTGGTTTATTACGTGGCATGCTTCAGATATTGTAAACCAAGTTATTTACACGTACATATTCAGATAAGTTAATAATTTACCTAAATTTACACACTGATTGCCATACTGCGGGGATATTCTATCTAATTATATATATAATATAATTAATTATTATTATATATATTATATATTATATTATTATATCTAATTTATTTACACACACAATTATATATTCATTATTATTATATATTATTATATTAATTATATAATATATAATATATTCATATTTATTTATTTATAATAATATTATTATTATATATATTATACTTATAATATATTATCTTAATATAAGTTATCGTGACTATTTAAATTCTTTACAATGCGTGATACAGTTATTAGTACCGGAACTTATCATGATACGTGTGAGTATACCGTAGAGGATAGCATTAATTACTATTATTTGTTACAAGGGTATTTTTACGTTGCATACTTTTAGGTTAACTAATAAATATTATTATATAGTAGTATTGACATATAATATGATCTTATATTTTATATTTATATAATTAATAATTTAATATTATAATTATATTTATATATATAATTATAATATATTTATATATTATATATATATATTTTATATAGTTATATATATATATATATTCTAATTACTTTATAATATATATTATTATAATATCATAATAATTATTAATATATATTATATTTATAATTAATATATATATATATTTATTATTTATATAGATAGAACTAATTTAATCTCATATATTATAATATTATAATTATAATATATTTTTAGTTATTATATTATATATCTATTATATTAATATTCTATAATATATCTATAATATTATACTTATAATATATATATTTCTATTATATATTGTATATTAATATATTTATATATATATTTAGTCTATCTAGTAATCTATTATATATATATTTCATATATTATATATATAATCTAATATTTTTATGTTACAGAGCCTCGCTTAGCCTTAATTTGTACTGGCCAACTAGTAAACGTTGTCGTCTATACAATATCCTATTTAACGTAGAATTAGCTTTATTATCAGTTATAGCGATATGCCTATCTCTTACTATCTTATCTCTATCTCTTGATCTTACCCTCTATTCTCTCTTATTCTCTCTCTCTCTCTCTCTATTATCTCTATCTTTTATCTTACTATTTATTTACTCTACTCATTATATATTTTATAATCTATCATTTATCTAATTAAATTATACATATTATATTATACTATATTTATAATGAAAATTTTCTATTTCTAATGGTATGGTTATAACTCCTCATTTTTGACAACAATATACATCTGGAAAAAATTTTTCTTTCATTCTTTGTCAGTATCTCCGTGAAAGAGATAATTTAACTATCTCACATAATATTTTCTAACATTAATATTTGAGGGGAAGTGTATCAAACTTGTGTTTGGACGTAGGGTGCTTCTTTTTAATAGGGGTTGGATATTAATTTTATAACTCATAGTAAAATTTTCCAAGGGGAGGTTTATATTTGTGTATATTTCTCTTATCTATCGTAAATTAAAAATAATGTCTTTATTGCATTGTTTGTTAACTTATATATTATTCAATTTTAAATTTATACTACTTATACTCTTTTATCATTATAAAACTTTCGTTTATGATATTTTAAAAATTCAAATATTGAAAAGAAAAGACAAACAGCGTGATGGTTTTTTTTTTTTTTAGCTTTAGTTTATTATTATTTCTCTTTCTTTCATTCTGATGTAATGTCGTTAAAAGCAAAAAGTCTCTATAGGTTGCAAACTTATTGTGTTGCTCGATATTTATTTAATACTGTTTTTTGTGAGAAACCTATTATTATATTGTCTTTCTAAATCCTCACGTGTATCTTTACTAAAATCAAAAAATTTTGTAGTAGTAAATTTTTATTAATGCATCCCACATTGGGAATTCTCTCTACCTGTAGTTATATTTTAAGAGTACATGTAGCTATGGTAACTTAAAACTTTTTCTCACATTCTACCATTGTGATATTCTTTTTGATCTACATATTGCCTTAAAGAATCATTATTGTGTTCGCACAAATTCATTCATTTTTTCTTTTTAATCGCAGTTAAATATGTTCTAAATATAGACAATATCTTTACGATACAATCATCTGAAAATAAAGACCGTTTTAAATTAGAGCTGGTCAACGACATCGTAGTACTTAGTGTAATCCAAGTAGACAACAACTGAAATATACCGGTTAGCGTGACAGAAGCCTCTGGCGCGACGCATGTATCGAAGTTTTCGTACGCATCAAGGAGGTTCGAAGATACATGCAGAAGTCTATGAATCTAAACTATTTTTGTAATTGGAAAAGTGATCTATTAAGTGAGTTTGATTAATGTTCATTAATTCTTATCTTTTTTATGTATCTATTAATATTTTTAATTTGAGTGTAACTGTTTTCTGTTGTGATTTATTGTGGTTGGTGAGTCAAGGTGTGTTAGCCCTTGGTTGTTTGGTAATAATACCAAGGGTGTGGGGTTCCCATACAAAGCTTTATTACACCCTGAGTATGTAGTTATACTATTAGAAATTATAGTGGAATAATTGGTAGATAAAATGGTGTTAAATCAGGTTGTAGGTAGTTTTCACTGTCAAGGTCAAATACATGGACAGAAGATGGATCGATAGATTATGCGTCGTGTCTTATTTATAAGTACGGAAAAAAGGTTGATGCTACTAGTATTAATATACAGAATACTAAGTTGAACGAATAAAAGTAGGTAGATGATTTTGAAATACAAGGGTATGAATATTTATTCGGGTATTTGAATCGAGTACGAGTAAAAGGGCGAGGAAGTTGGGTGGGAATAGTTTATTGAGAAAGAGATATGGAGATAAGTGCTTGATGTACTTGTACTAATCCGTTAGTTCTTAGGATTTCTATTATCTGTCAGTAATACTTAAGTGAAATTCCGGGGGGGAAAAAATGTTTAGTGGGTTTTTGTGTATTGTTGCGTGATTCCCTTCTATGTGGAGTGAGTAAAGTGAATAAAGAATTTTGCGAGATAGCTGAAATGATCTTGGGAAATGTTATTGGTAAATCTATCTTGAAATTTGTCTATGTTTAGCTATGGTCGGATAAATTTATGATATTTTCAGTCATTGGAGAGGTGTGGGTGGTGTAAAGTATATATCTAAATCATGTACCTTTGTGTCGTTAAGGTCGGAGAGAATTGCTAATGGATAAAGTCTGATAGAGTATTGTGTGTTCGAAAGAGTAATTGAAATTGTGGTAATTACGTATGTTCTTAACACTAAAATAAAGTGAGAATCATTCTATGTCAGTATTACTAGACCTTCATATATCGGTACTAGAGTTTGTTAGATAAACGGGTTGAAGGAGTACTTTAGATTTATTGTGAGTTGTTATGTGAATAAACGTGATTAGGAGATTTAGTATTATAATCGATATTGTTATAATTTATTTAGAGGGTGTACTGGTGAGGGTGATATTCGATTCCACTAATTTGTTGCTTTGCCATGGATAATGAAGGTAATAGGTACATTTGATTGTTATTTAAGGTATAAGAGGGAGAAAAAGAGAGTGAAAGTGAAAAAGTGACAAAATTATGAAGATCATTAAGTTGTTGGATAGTGCTTTCATACGAGAAGTATGGTGAGTAGACATATGTAGATAACGGTCTAGAGGACGGATTAGGTGGAGTGAGTGAGTGGAAGAGTATCTACGAGAAGTACGCTCAATTATAAGAAGAGGTCATAAGGGTATAATAGGGATGTTAAATAGGGTTAGTGAGTGCATAGCAAAGGAAAGGATTGAATGGTGGAGTGAGTAAGGTGAAGTCAGCATGTAATCATATAGTTAAGAAATAGAGTTAAAAATATATGTAATATTGTTTAATGTAATAAATAGTAGAGAAATTTTAGTGGGGATGAAATAGAAGGATTAGAATGTGGAATCAATACGTGAAGCGTGTTGTCGAGTCGCGTAAAGAGAAGATGAAAAGCGGAATGGTGTAGAAGTAGTGACGGTGAATAAATTTTGTGATAAATTCCGGGAATAAGTTATGTTTTGAAAGTAACTTAACATAAAATAAAGGAAGAAAAATGCGTGAATGGTTCCGGGTGAGATGGATTATAAGGTCAGTACATAAGGGAGTTGATAGGAGGAGAGTGATAGGGTAGGTAAGAGTTGTATCGTTAGTCTTATAGTGGACTATTCGTAATGAAGGTGGAATTGGGGTAGGAGGAATGAAAGAATACTAGTCAAGAGGTGAAGTCATTAGATGATAATCTGATCAGTGCGGTAGTATAGTGGTGTAGCGTATAGAAAATTTACTCACAATGAGGAAATTAATATTAGTGCTGTGATTAAAAGAAAATAAAGGGAATGCTGCTCAAGTCTTTAGGATGTGTGAGAATGGAAATGTTGCAGAAGTGAGTTAAGGGGTGGAAGAATTGACGTATAGATTTGTGTATAACATATGTTTGAGTGAGTGGTGATTTATAACCTACATGATTTTGGGAATACAATGTGATATCAGTGTCTTGTTGGTTTTCCCTCTATGTTATATAAAAAGGAAGATAGGATAAAGTACGAAAATGTTGGAAATTTTAAAAAAATAATTTTAAATAAAAATCTGTTGTGATTTATTGACTTTAGCTCGAGCGCTAAATTTTAATTTGAAGAATTAGCGGTGAAATTGAGGTAGTAAAGGTCATTAAGATCGTGTGAGTGAGTGAGATATGGTGTGGAGAAAACTGATATGTATTGATAATATTATGTGTTGAGCGTCTGAGACAGAGAGTTGTAATAAACTACAAGTTGTTACTCAATTAACCTCAGATAAATATGCTTGTAATACTAGGAATTAATATATATAAAAGTGATATGATGAGGATAAAATGGGAAAGTGTTATATGTGTTTTTTAGTTATGTAAGATATATATCATAATTTAAATGACAGCCTTTCGTGGAGATATTATAATGGCTAGGTGATGAAGAAAGTTTAGCAACATAACTGATGGTAATACTCGTGCTTCTCATAAAGGAGGATATTTTATAGGAAATATTAGAAGTGTTGTCAGAGTGTTATGGAGGTACGAGTGTAGAGTTTGGTGCATGTTGTGTGTCATTAGGCTAGGTGTGGTTATAGTATATGTGTCGCTGTGCTATTTCACATTACTTGTTATTGTGAGTAGGTACTTGCCATAGTAGTAACTGTGAGTGGTAAAGTGAGGAGTGGTGTAGAATTGGATGAATGGGAATGATAGATAACTGGAAGTTGTAAAACATTTGAATACTAGTGTTGACAGATTGATAATCGTCGCCCTGTGGCGAAGAAGCGTCAGGGAATGGCTTGTAGGTTATTTTTGGTTGAGTACGTGATGCTCTATGATATGAGAGAATGTGATTATATATGACATAAATAGGGCTAAAAATTAAATCCAGGGTAAAGAGTCAAATGTAGAGTGTGTTTTAGAGGAGGAGGAGAGTTAGTATAGCAGGAGGAGGATGTTAGGGTTAGAGTGGGTCATTAGTATGATAATAAATTTCTTCGGATAATATCTAGATAAGTATAAAGGTTTTATATTATTTAAGGGAGTATTTTAGTAAATATATGAGGGTAGTGGTAAATAGAGGAGATATAGAGTCATAGTAGAATTCAGGTATGAATGGAATTAGAAGCTTTGTGAGTTTGTTAACTGAGAGAAATATGAAAGGGGGTGTAATTCTATTACATCTAGAACACTTTCAGATAATGTATGCTTCGAGAAAAATCTGTTGTACCATCGTATTGTTACCGGGTGTAAACGTGGGGGCTTGAAATGCCCGGGTCAGGAAAAGCTTGGAAGTATTTGAGACTGAGGGGTTGAGAGCGTTTGTGGGGTCATAGAAGGGAGTAGGATTAAGAAATAGGTGGTGATGCGGTAGAAGATAATGTATTGAGAATCTGGTTTTACTTGGTGGTGTGATAATGCGGAGAAGGTTCGTAAGAATGGTCAACGGTCATTATAGTTGAGAATGGATGTGAGAACAGAAGAGTTATGTTATCTCATTCTAAGTTTGGTAGGCGGAAGAATGGAATAGAGAGAAGCGGACGAGCCAAGAAGTAGAGGTGGATGAGGAATAAAGGATATTGCCTCTGTGTGAGAGGTAAGTGATAATGGTAGTAGTGAGGAATAAGTAGGTAAAGGGTGTTGGCGAGTGTGAATATAATAGATGGGTGATGGATGAGAGTGGTATTTAAGGTGTAAATGTAGAGGGTGTTTGTGATAATGTAAGTAGATAAGCGTACCTCACCACTACAAATATCTCACCGTTACAGATTAAGACTGGTGTGTATTAAGATAGAGTGTTATTAAAAAATTAGAGTGCAAAAAAATAAATCGATATTATATAAATATATATATTATCAAAAATATATATCTCTAAATATATATTTTCTTCTATAAAATTAATTATGAATTAATCTTAAAATATATATTATTTAATATTTAAAATTATGTACATATTAAAATATGAAAAATTATTTACAATATTTTTAAAATATATTATTTAGCATAAATAAAACAAAATTAACGGGAGAAATTATATTTAAAATTATTATTTAAAATACTGTGACTGATGAAAATATTATTATCTATTTATTATAAATTAGGATAGTAAATGATAAAATATAATAATAAAAATAATCATAATACTATTAATATTATTATATATAAAAAATGAATATTTAAAAATACAATAATAATAGAAAGATTTAAATAATTAGGGTAGGTTATTAAATTTATATGTAAAAATATTATAATATGAAATAATAATAATAATAATATGCAAACCTATAATATTACTTCACAGGATTAGTCAAAATTATATTAGAATAAGAATAATGAAAACGAGAGAGATTAGAAAGTAATAAAAGTTTGAGATATCCAAGATAATATGAAGAATTAGAAGAAGAGAGATATGAGAATAATCAGTTTTAAAGGAATAAAATATATTATTATCCTCTTTAAATAGAAAGTAAGTAGTAAGTATTTAAGAATAGGGATTTCATTTCAATTCGTAAATTATTAGTAGGTTGTAATGTTTATTCGTATTTCTTCAATGTATAATTCTTTATCTTGTTATGTTGTTAATTTTTAGTTTACCAGTTACATTCTTCTTATTATCGTACTTTATATTATTTTTATTTTATATTTCTTTAGTTATTAATATCAATAGCTTCACCTGATTACTAAGCCAGTGAGAGCAATCTTTGTGCTCAATACCATAAGTCCCATAGGTATTCTTCCAGGTCTCGCAACTGTTCGATATGGGAGAATGTCAGTTTAATTCTGTCTTCCTTTGGGCTTATAAATTTATTTTTTCTATAATGTAAAAAATATTATACGTGAAATCCCAGTAATGTTATATTCCCAATAGTTGTCAAATGTTTTTTTTGTTTTTGTTTTTCAATTTAAAATCTTAAATAAAATAAAGTGCTTTCAATAATACTTATGATTAAAAATTTGTTTTAAATATATATAATAAAAATAAATAAATAAAATATATAATAAATAAATGAATTACTAAAGTAAGTAAATTTAATTATTTTTGGTTTACATGGTAATGAATACACATTAGTAAGAATAACTCCGTTGCAATCATCGGAAGAGTTAGGTTGCCATGTATCATTATTTCTTGCGAAATATTTCCTTTAAAGTAAACACATAGTGAATAAAATAGTAAATTAAATCCTACACGTTTATCTTACTAAATAATGTATAATTCGTTTAATTAATAATCAGAATTTTTAAACTATATATCTCATTTAAATCCTCAAATATATACAATTTATCATATTATATTGAAAATTATTTTAATGTAATATAAATTTTATTTAAGGCTAATATAATTTTTATTATTTATTATTTATTCATTTATTATTTATATTTTTATATTACCATTTTTCATTTAACATTGTTAATTTAATTAACATACTGATCAAATTATATATATACTTACTTACTTATTAATTATTTACTTATGATTATTATTAATTAAATATTTTGAGAAGTAACATATTTAATTTACTAGATTATTTATATCATTATTATTATTATTATTATTATTATTTATTAATTATTATATTTATTATTATTATTGTCTCACATTCATTTCTTAATTGTTATATATTATTATCATTATTAGTTAATATTATTTTACTTATCTAGTTATTATTATTTAAGACTAGTTGTTATAGTTGAATTTCATGTTAGTCTAATTATTGATTATAACTAACTTCAGTGTGAGTGATTTATTTATATTATTCCTCTCACTATATTTAATTATGATTTGAATTGATACGATATTATTCTATTTTATTTTTTAGTGAGAGTTGATTTCAGTTGGACTTGTGATCTAAAGTATGTTAGTGATATAGAATTCTTAGCACTTCAGGATTATGTTTTTGATTATTATCTATTAATTCATTTGAACTTATTGTCGTGTCGTTCGCCATTCTTACTTTCTTTATTTATTAGTATTACTATTATTATAGCAGTTCATTATTATTCTTATCTTATTTTATTTAATTCTTATTCTCAATTTAATTCGGCACAGGGTCGCCTTATTTAAGTGCCTTCTTTTTCTCTAATTTTTTTTCCTGTTTTTGTTACTTCAATAATAACTTATATGTAAATATTACTCTACACTCCTATTTCTTTTATCAACTGTAGAAGTAAATATAAAAAACAATTTTTGAACATTACATCTCGGAGAAAGTTCTAGTATTATTATTATATAATTTCTCATATTTTAAAGCTTCAAAATATTTCTATTTCTTTTATTTCCACTCACCATTGCTTAGCACATTTCTCACACATATACTATTATAATTATAGTACCAAAAACTTAACAAATAATTTAATTATGTTAGTTACATTTATTTCAAAATACAATAGTTATTAGTGTTAATTTTTGTATTCAACATAATTTTATTTTATTATTATCCAATTATTTATTATATTATTATTTATTTACTATTTATTATTAATTAAACTTTATTATTTTTGATATTTTGGGTCTATTGGTTATCGATATTACTGATTCATTTATGTCATGAAATTGGTTAGTAATGCATCTTGATGATTCATTAAAATGAGCATTCATCTATTAACATTTAATGTTTTAATTGAAAATTATATTATCTGCAAATGTTATTAATTAAAAATTATTATTAAAATTTATCTCACTGAATTTTTCTTATTTTTAAATTTACTTATCTTTATTTGATTATTTATTTTTCTTATTTTATATTTTTTTATTATTTTTATTCTTTTCTATTATTATATTTTCTATTTATTTTATATTTATCTTTATTATTTATTCATTTTAAACCATTTTTTTATGTATATTTATCTTTTTGATTTACTTTTATTTCAATTTTATAGATTTAGCCATATATCTAAATTTCAGTCTTTATTTATCTTCTATATTTCATTTTATTTAATTATTATTTATTATTATTATCATTCATTTTATTTCTTATTCATTTTTTTATTGTCCATTGATTTATTTTCATTTAGCTATTATCATTTATAAAGATTCAAGACTTTGAATCAGTATTTATTTATTTTATTCATTGAGTTCCTCCTTTTTCATGTCACTTTCGAGATAGAATTACTTTCTGTTTGCAATATTTTTAGTAACTAAACTAAATATTTTACATATCGGACTCTTTGATCCCATTATCAACTACTCAATAAAATAACTCATCTTGACTCCTAAACTTCAAAACATATAAAACAATGGAAATAAAATAATCTCTCTAAATATTATTATTGCTCTCTACATTTTCTTTACTCAATTTATCTGCTCTCTATATTATAAGTAATAAAGTAATTTATTAAAACTCTCTCGGTACTTATGTTCAATGATTGCTTATATTCCAATAAAAAAAATTTAAAAAAACCTAAGATCCCATTCTTTCGTTCTTGAGAAAGGTGATATAGTTCTAAGCTGTTTATGTGACTAAGTAGTATGGATGAATAGGTGAACATGTATGCTCTTTGGTATCACACGACATACATGTAAGTCGAGATTTAGTTTTTTTTGGTTCAAATCGCTGGGACCGAGTACTTGCGTTTTTTCTGGCTTTCTTGTCCCGCACCTCACTATAAAGCCAATGTTCTATTTATTGTAAGTACGACTGTATTCTGTCTCTTAATAACCCTCCTCGTTCTTCTTTGGTCCTCATATATACCTCATACTTATATTTTCTTCGGTGGCTATCCTTGCTCATTACTTATGTTAGGTATTGGTATACGGATTTAGGCTCATAATGGAAGTTTTTAAAAATTCGAGTATTTAATTTTCTAATAACTATTTATATGAATACTGTTTAGAAAATATGATGTCATAAATAAATATTATTTTTAATTAGTTTATTCTACTTAATACTAGATTCAAATATAAACCTCTCACTTATCTCATACCTATCCCTTCTCATAATATATGTCTAAATATAACTAATATAACTATTTCTTCTACCTAGTCTTCAATCTTTCTTTTTTTCTTTTTCTATATTCAACTCCTCTAATTTGCATAAATAGCTCAGATACACCTTATCTGCCCATCGATGACATTTCTTACACTATATACTCTCTTTTGTTTAGTTAATATGTTTACTCACATAATTATATAAATCTCTTTATTATAAATTACTTAACTATATTATTAAATATTTATTATATAATTACTTAATCTAGTAATTATTATACTATATATTTTTATAAATTCTTTTATTATTTATTTATTTTCATTTATATTATATATTAATTTTAATTATTCTTATTATTTCTTCTTTATTTTTATTATAATTAATTTTCATTATTTATTTATTTACGTTTATTATTATTTAAATTATTTAATAAATTTTATTTATTATTTCATTATCTTTAAACATTATTTATTTATTTTTCCCCTTCGATGAGTAAATTAAATTATATACTATTTTAAATTATATTTATTCCATTGTATATTTCTATTATTTCTTTCTTTAAATTATTTATACCTTTACTATTCATTCATTTGTTTACTTCCTTCTTACATTTTTATTAATATATTACCTTTTGTGTGTCTTATATTAAATTATTATATTTTCTATTTTTAATATATATATATATATTATTTTCATTTAATATTAATTCTTTATTTATTATTTTAATTTGAGTATTATTATATTTATTAATTTATTTTTATTTATTTCTAAAATGACATGTTTTGACTAAATCATCATTAGTTTTGAAACATTATACACAATGTATATATTGTATATAATATAATTTATATATTATATATATTTAATATATAATTATATATATGTATATATTATATTATTATATATATAACTATAATATAATTACTATATATAATATATCATATATATATATAATATAGTATATATATATATAATTATATATATTATATATATAATATTATTATACTATAGTATGAAGTGTGCTGAAACGGGATAATGGCACTGCAGCAGTTTTAAGTTCATTACAGCCTGACGTTTGTTTGAAATACAGTCGTTGATCTATGATTATCAAACATGAGTGTTGTGTTTCCTTTTTCTTATTTAATTTATTAAGTGAATTTTGAAGTTAATATATTCATATTTGAAATATTTTTTAATTGAAATGTATTAAAAAAGTAGCTAGTATTACCAGTAAGTGGTTTACACAGTCACCATATAGAAAATTTATAATGCTACAGTATGTAGTTAAGATAGAATTTTAGTATCTAAAAGAATTGATCTTTTTATATATGGACTATTTGCAAAGAAAACTTTTAGGCAAAATCTCATTTTATGTTCAAAACCAAGTAAATTTCGTAATGATAATAAAAAGAAAATACGTAAACCTTTATATAAATAACTATTTAAATAATAAATATAGAAACTTATAATCAAATAATAATAATAATTAATAATATAATAGATAAGTAAAATAATAATAATAATAATAATAAGAGATAGCCAATATGTAATAACAATCATGCTTAACAGACTTGAATGAAAAATGTTAACAGAAAATAATAATCATATCTTACAATTCCTTTATGCAACATCCTTAAAGTTAATTTGTCATTAGACTGCGTATTGACATCTATTTGCGCAAAATTCCATTGATGAAGCAACAACCAATTACGCTTTGGCCTCGATGTAAGCCCTTTAAACTTATTGTCTGATTTTCCTTCAATAAGAGAAATATACATTGAGCTAAATAAATGAAAACACTTAAGAATCTAATCCTATCTAGAAATGTTGTCCTTGTTTTACTCAGCTGCTGAATATTTCATTATTTATTTAGTTTTATAATTAAATCTTATTGTATTTATTTATAATGTTTTTCCATATTTAATTTTGCGAAATTAAATTAATATAAAGAAGTCTATTAAATAAAGCTATCATTGCTGATGCAGTCCGAAGTTCTCTAATATCAAAAATATAAGAATTTAAACATTTATAAACAAAATAGTGTAAGTTATTGATATATTATTATATTATTATTATTATTATTATTATTATTATTATTATTATTATTATTATATTAATATATTATTATTATTATTATTATTATTATTATTATTATTATTATTATCTATTATTACATTATTATTATATTATTGTTATTTATACTTATTATATTACTTATTATTTAAATATTAGTTATTATTACTATTATTATTATTCATTATATAAATATACTATATTGATCTATTATTATTATTATTATCTATATTCATTATTATTAATTTTCTTAATTTTATTATACTTCTATACTGTTAAGTTTAAAACCACAAAATTGGTTTGCATAACTAATACTATAACCAATATAATAATAATAATAATAATAATTAATAAAATAAAAATACAATAAAAATAAATACTAATAATAAAAATAATAATAATAATAATAATAATAATAATAAATAATAATAATAATAATAATAATAATAATAATAATAATAATAATAATAATAATAATAATAATAATAATTAAATACATATATATTAAATATGATGAATAGAGATAGCCATGGTAAAGTCAATGGATGTATTAATAATAATTATATAATAATATAAAATAACAATATATATAAAATAATAATATTAATAATATATAAATGAATAAAAATAAGAACAAGTAATAATATAAAAATATAATAATAATAATAAAATAATTAAATAATAATAATAATAAAATATAATTAATAATTAATTAATTAATAATAATAGTAATAAAATAATAATTAAATTAATACAACAATAATAATCATAATAATAAATAATAATATAATAATAATAATAATAATTCATAATAAATATAATTATAATAATAATAATAGTATAATAAAATACATATCATAAAATAATATAATATAATAATAAAAAATTTAATAATAATAATTTAATTTCTTACCGTGTTTTATAAATAAATAACATATTTTTTTATTGTATAAATTTACATGAGATAAATAATCACCAATAATATATTTTAGTGTAATTACAGGCAATTATCTTTATATTTACAAATATAATTATTTTTTTTGTGAAATATATATTAATATTAACTAAAAGTTAACAAGTGACATCATATGAATATATATATATTTAATAATTTTTATCATATATAGATAATATGACTATATTATATCACTAATATAAATTATATATATATATATATAGGTATATATTAGTAATATATATATATAATATATTACTATATTATGATATATATATAATATAATATATATAATTATATAGATATATAATATATTATTATATTATATATAATAATATTATATATTCCTTTACTTCTCTTTCTTCTCTCTCTCTCTCAAATTCCTCTCCCCTCTCTCTCTCCTCTCCTCTCCATCCTCATCTCTCTCTCTCTCTATTATATTTATATATGATATATATATATATATATATCTATTTTAATATTAATTCTTTAGAACAAATATTGTATATATAATTGTTATATGTACATATTTATATATGATATGTATAAATTATATATTAATACGTTATTTTGAAATATCATTTTAAGATATATAATGTATATAATATATATATATATTATATA
>JABUQX010064128.1:17500-22500 GCA_015478945.1 Trachelipus rathkii
TTTTTTGATGGTTTGAGTCTTTTAATTTTAAATTTCAATAAAAATAAACAATAATGATAAATCCAAGCAAATTAGGAGAATATATTCATAGAAAGAAGGAAACATATTTGTTGTCCGAGAAGATTTATAGGTTAGGTTGCTGTTGAAAACCTTAAAGGAGAATCTCAAGGGATGGCAATATCACAAAGGTTGAAGTATATTTTGTTTTTCTGATTGGACAATGATATGTTGGTTCAAAAGTCGTAGGTGTTTAGGCTGTCCAAAATATCCAGTGGCATTTTATTTTCTGTGCTGTTCACAACCATGTGATTAGAAATTTCAGGACTGCGAAAGCAGCTAAGTACTTTACTGGATTACCAAGGTAGATATTTTTTTAATTAGAAAAAAATAGGAAATATTTACTCAGACGAAAAATGAATAAAATTCACATAAATGGGAGAAATAAAGATGGTGGAAAGTTAAAATGGATTGTTGCGATCTAGAATTTTTTTTAAAGCATTTGTTTAGGCTTTAGAGGAGCGACAATGGATCAAGATATTATTAAATCTTCTTTAAAGAACTCAGATATTTTAAGATCTGTATTCAAAAGCACATTTGTTATAAGTTAATTTATGTTTTTACCTTAAACACCTTCACTATTCCATTATGTACTACATTTCACTCTCCATAATTAACGACAGCAGCTGCTCTAAATAATATTGAAAATGAGAAGCTTGTTTTGACAGATTTTCAAGCAAACATCGAAACATTATGGAAGTTGCAACAAAACTTTTGTTTCCTCGTAATGAAGAAATGGGAATGCCTCATCTGAGAATCAATGTAAAATGACAAGCCAAAAAGCAATTACAATTTCATTTCTTTATATCCTAGTATGTGTATAGTTACACAAGTCATAGATTCATATTTTCTAATCGTTTTAAGGTCACTCGTTCCATCGATATCTCTTAAATATTTTATGAATTTTCTAAATATATTTGATCTGTACAGTCAGATTTGAATTGTTAACGATTTTAGCAACTACCTCAGTCTCGTATATTTCTCTACACTGAAAAGTCTCAAAACATACTCTTTCAGTCTTACATGGGAGGAAAGATTAACAGAACTAGCAATAGGGAATAATCATTATAGCTACACAATATAAACAGAGGAAGTTATCAATCATTTTGCTGTTTAGAGAATAAGATGAACATTTTTTTTATATAAATAAAGCGATATCTTTGTTTGTATTTGTATTGTTTATATTTTCTTTTACTGAAGTTATATATATATATATAATATATATATCATATCATATAATTATATATATATATATATAATATATAAATAATATATATAATATTATATATATATTGAATATATAAATATATATATATACCTACATATATATATAATATATATATACTATATATAATATATATATAATATATAGATAATATATATATAATATATATATACTATATAATATATAGTATATAATATATATAAAATATATATACTATAAATAAATTATATATTTATACTACTATATATATATATATATATATACTATATATTATATATACTATAATAATATAATATTATATATATATAGTATATAATATAATAATATCTTATATATATAATATATATATATTATATTAATATATATATATATGATTATATATATATATATATTAGTATATATACTACTATATATAATCTTTAATCACAAACAGAGAGAAAATATGGATACCTACCCCACCCTGGCTTATTGTAACAAAAGCCTTTTATGATATCTTAAATAAAGATCACTTATTTCTTTATTATTTATCTTTAGTTTTTTTATTAAAAAATGTGACCTTTGACAATTATTTTTGAATACTTCAGAGCACTTATGAACATCGCAACAATATTCACTATATAGTTCTGAAATCATTTTTACAAATAATAACTAACAGCATTTTAAATTATAATAATTCTTGACTATTATAGATATTAAAATATTTTTGAAAAATCTTGTGAATCCAAATATTTCACTAATGAGTCAAAGAAAGAACAAAAATTTGTTGTAAAATACTAATATAATATAATCATAATAATGAATAATAATAATAATATAATAAAAAATAATAATATAATAATAATAATAATAATAATAATATAATTTATAATAAATATATAATAATAATAATAATAATAAATAATAGATAATAATAACTAATAAAATAGATCAATTTTTAAAAGAACATTAAAAGACTAATACTATATAGTAATAATATAATAATAAAATATATAATAATAATAATATAACATAAAATAAAACATAATAATATCAAATAATAACAATAATAATAAATAATAATGATAAAATAATAATAAAACATAATAATAATATTAATAATAATAATAATAAATAATATAACTAATAAATATATATAATAATAATTATAATAATAATAAAAAAAAAATGATAAATAATATAAAATAATAAGTAATAATAATAATAATAATTATAAATATAATAATAAAATACTATAATAATAATACCATTATTATAAAAGTAATAATATACTAATAATAATCACTAATAAATCAATAATATATAATAATATAATAATTAATAATAATAATAAAACAATAACCTAAACTATAACAATAGAATAAAATATCATATATAATATAACTTTTGAAGGAATAATAAATAATAATAATGTGGATCTTAATTGCAACACTGGTTCGAAATTCTGACAATTTCCTTCAATGTACTTAACAAAAATTTCCACAGAGCAGCACACCTCCCTACATAAGTTATTAATTATTTGAGTGGAATTCTCCCAGTGAGTCGTTGAATTGTCTTTGGACGATGAACGTAAACTGTGTATTTTAAAACGTTCAAGAGAATGAAATTCGGAGTAGGGTCATGCAGGTGATAAAACCAGATACTTGACGTGTCCACATTGTCCAATTAACTGCAATAGAAAATCAGTTATTTGTGGCAACGACATTGAAATAACGTAGCGTTCCCTTCATATTGAGATTAAATTTCGTCAATGTAGTGTAGAAGTTGAAGTTAGGAAGAAAATAATCTTGTCTATATCCAAATATAGTTATGCTTTTTTTTGCTATTGTTCTTTCGAAGAATATAAACAGATTTCAATACAAACGGTAAAACCTGCAATCTGATGGGGATGCACATTTACTCAGAAATGGGGTTTAACGGGATATGACCAAAAAATTTAAAAATTGCGTCGTTATTCTAAATGATTTTTTTATGGAAAGATAGACATCTCTGCCCATTTTTGTTTAATGGTTCACAGGACTCAAGCCACTTATCTCATCGACCAAAAATTGGACTAAGTGTGTATGATATGGTTTTAAATGAAGCTTATTAAGCATTATTTGAAAGAAGAAATAACCTTATGGTGATTGTGAGTTCTTTCCAAATCATCCGATATACTTTCATATTTTCATATACTGAGAACGAAATTTTCCCCCGTACAATTGGTTTGTTTTCTTCTTTAGTGATGAACCTCAATTTTCTGCATAAGACAAGTATGCAACTAAACAAGTAGCTTCAAAACTGAGAATGATGTTAGCATGTTCTATTGATTGCATGATTCAATTTTATTTTTTTATAAAAAAAAAGTTAGTTTGTATTTCGTTTGTATATTGTATGTTCAGAGTTATATGGATTAGTCGAAAATTAGGAGGAAGTTAAAATGAAATTCAAGTAACATTATTTGGTTCTAAAAAGTTTTGCGATGCGTAATTAATTAAGGGCTGACCGCTATATTACTACCGGCTGCCATATATAATATATATATATATATATATATATATATATATATATATATATTATATATATACATATATATAATATATATATTATATATTAATATATATAAGATAGGGGTTGCCGAGCACGCAGAATTTTACCTTACAGATGAAGCGCACGACGAACTGCCCCGACCGCACCACACCGTGGACCTGGGACACTGACGGCAAATTATACATCGACAACACCGTGCATCGGCAACCCTTCTATTTTTTATTTTATTTTTTTTTGTTTTTAAGTCGTTTTTTTTTCACACGAAACAGCATAGAAAACGCTTTTTATGCTGTTTTTTTGTGTAACATAATGACGTAAAATGAATAATGATCTATACATTTACAGATACTATGTACATATTTACATCTATATGACGTATAATAAATATAGATCCCTATATATTATATATATATATATATAATATATATATATATATAATTATATTATATTATATATACTATATATATTATATATATATATAGTATATATATATATATATATATATATATAGTAATGATAAATGATAGGTATGAATCATTGAATTTTCATTTAAAATTTTCTTTTTTTTTTCTTTTTTTCCGTTGGTGTTTAGGAACCAAACATGGTTGTGTTGGGTTGGGTTTTTGTTTTAATTAACTTAACTTTTTGTTTCAAACCAAAGCTTGAAAAGTAAAAAGAAAGCTTAGGGCTACTTGAATATTATTAATATTATATAAAAAGAATTTGAAACATTTGTATATGTAATAAAATTAATCATAAAAATTGGTACTTCTTTTTGCGAAATGTAGTCAAACGTTTGAGACAATTTGGTTTTAGTTTTTGAGCATCTGATTAATGACGTCACATTTTGATGTCTTTGTTTTGTACATCATTATTCTGTTAATTCTATTCTTGTAATTTAGTCAGAACAAAATTTTTGATTTGGTAAAGTAATATGATTACGAACGGAAAATATTCTTCACCTTCCCATTTGATTTGTCAACTTTCTTCAAAACGGGAAGAAATTTCCTAGTAAAATTAGAAATTTTGCTTTCATTTGTAAGATTTTTTTTTTTTTTATAAAATCTAGGCCTAAATATTTTTTACATTTCAAAATAAAAAAAAATTAAGTTATATATATATATATATATATATTATATATATATATTATGATATATATTATATATATACTATATATATATATATATATATA